>MU870275.1:17259-29864 GCA_036418205.1 Ostertagia ostertagi | reverse complement strand
ACAGGGCTACAAACGTTGTCCACTGACTTGCGAGAGGCGCCAACCGTTTGGGTGTTCAGAATTAACTGGAAAGGTTGACCAACTGTCCCTACTCAACATTTCTAGTCCCTAGTGGTAAATCTATCGAGCTTCCTCATTCCTATTTCACCTTTCTCAAGCCAAGTGTTTTTAAGCTTCTTTTTTCACTTCACCTATGTACCACACATGCGCATGTAAACTAGACAAATAAACTATGAATGTTTCAATAGTAGCTTTGTTAACTAACACAAATGCCTCTGGCTGTTCCAGTCTCTTTTTCTCCTTAACCGCGTTATTTTCTCGTCTAATTAACACCGTGAATCGGAATGCCCTTTTCACTTTTTCTGCTCATGTACAGAAGCAAACTCTCCCCAGATATCCCACTCCTTCTAAGAAACCTTCAAAATTCTAGATTTCATGGCTTCCGATCCATAAGCAGTTTTGTTTTCGTCCCCCGAGTTTGCCTTAACTCTTGTGAAGCTGAGAAATTTGCAGCGGAGCGTGAGAACCCAAGTGGTGGTTGAGAGAAGCAGGCGATTGGCCCCAGCGATGGCCATCTGGGCTCCACAGCTGCGGTCGGTTTCCGAGTTCTGGTGTGCTGCGAGGGCTACGCCATCTGCGTCCTCAACTCTTAAGTAATCATACTTGATTCATTAATGCCCCCGAGGCAATCCGACGCGCCATACCACAAGATGCCAACTGTGATGGGTGAAAGAGCGCAGACCGAAGAGCGGTAGAAGAGCGGGTGGGACGACGAAGAGAGAAGAAATAGAAGCAAGCCGTGGAAAAAAGGGATGCGCCAAAGCCTTTCAGATTGTATACGTGGACCTTTTTTTGAGTGCTCGGTTTTGCTCTCGGAGAAAAGCTTGGCTCTGATCAACCAGACAAGAACACGACATGGATTCACCTCACCTTCATGGGTTTTCTTCAACTAAAACGGTCAGTTCCTCCAAGATGAAAACTTCATTCAAGCTCTCCACTTCATATATCCTTAACAGGCACCCCATAACACCTGCAGCACATGTAAAACTCCGTCTACCTCCTCACGCCTCAAGGCCATACCAACGAAAATTTCCCTGAATATAACTAAGAGGCAATAAAAAAGGTAGTCATGTGTGAGTACCACAGAAAATGAACAGCAGTTTAAAGCTCCGAAGCAAAAATTCGAACTTCTACGGCATCTTCCTGACCGTCTTATCTTGCCGTTTTCCCGCAAATTGTACCGATCCCCAGCGAATCGGCTCCATTAGTCGCCATAAGTTTCCACTATATCGACGCTTTTCATGTGTCTATGGAGCGCATCTGCACGTCTGCTGGGCTTCATATGCTCGGCAGATGACATGCTACTGCTGTGAGCGCCATCTCAGCACAGGTGTTGTCTCGTCCAAAACAGTCCCTCGGAGCGAATAAAGCGCCATGGCAGCTCCAGATGCTTTAAATGACGAATTATGGGCTTGATAGCATGTGTGGCAAGCCAGGTGACACGCTCTCTGCACTTAATGATCAGACGAGTTCTTCCCCTGGCGGACAGCTGGACGAGGGAGTATCACTACCGAGGTTGGCCGGTTTCTCGCCGCCACCGCCAGACGACATTTCCCAGCGTCATGCCGTTCCGAATCGGTCGGCGACCGCTTTCGGCGATGTCCTGGGAAGGCCGTAGCTGACAGCTGCGCCTGGGAACGCGCCAGCCGTCGCCATTTCGCGCTCATCCATAATGGCATGAATTCGCTACGACTTAGGAACGATTTTCAATTCATTTTTGGGCGATGACAAGAGCTCCCTAAAAACCACGTCTTTCTTGACTGTTAAAAAGGTGAGCGTGAGAGTCGCTGGCTCGTTCAGTCAAAACACATGACACTCATCCCCATTAGGCAGCTAAAAAGATAACGGAACGCCGATTGTTGACCCACTGCAGAATGGCGTCATCCCGGCTGATGGTATCTGAGAAGGAGGTGCTGACAAGCGGTTGACGCGTCACACTCATGGCGCCATCCCCTATGAGGGCGGCACCTGTGCCCCATCAATGCCCTATTTGGTTCGGCAGGAGGCTGACAAGCGCCTTCTGACCAGGCTGGACAACGGAGCAGCAGCGACAGCGAACAGATGATGTTACGATCTGCTTCGCAGGTGTGCCGTTCGCCACAGCCTCTTTATTTTCTCCTTGCCTTCGCATATGGCAAAACAGATGTCGTCTTTTTGAAATTGCAGGCCCACCCGTTTCGAACAGTGTATGAGGCCGCAACGAAAGTATTTGCGGATCTGACCCACAATTTGAGATACTCATACTTTAACTTCAATCCGAACATTTATTACCACAATGACTCACAACTCTTCGCCCTGAACCGATATGGGTTTGAATATCCCTCATCGAGAAGTTGGGAAGTTCCGAATCGAAAAGTGGGACCGCCCATTTCCATGTGCTAGTAATCCTTTCCTTGTCCTTCTAGAATGGGTCAGCAGATGGAAAGGTGGTATTCTTATTGGAGGGAGCTTTGGCAAATACGGTGGGTTGGGTTCAACCACTGAGGCAGGTTTTTCTCTAGCTTTCTGACTCTTCCTTGCAACATGGCTGTGAGTTAACGAGTAGCGCAAGGACTTTCACCCAAAAGAAGCCAAACTTTGCGCGATTCACTGGAAGTCCAAGCAGCTTTTGAGCAGTATCTATTCACGTGCTACCAGTAAGTCACTGAATTATCTTTCTGATTTGACAAAACAGAGAGTACTCCAAGTTCGAAAACGGGTCAGGTATATGTAGAAAAACTCTTTTGCTGTTGCATTGACCCTTCCAATGTCTACTTATCATTCCGGTTGACCATTGCGATTCAATCGAAAGGGCAACTCCAGACGGCAAGATCTGCCAGATTCCATGGGTTCTGAAGGTGTCTGAAAGTAGCCCCCTCTTAAGCTAAATGTTACCAGCGACGATTAGAAGGACTTGCAATGTTCATCGGCTACAACTCCAAGTCATGCGTATATTTATGTAAAACCGCATTCATGTGGCGCGATTCGGAATAGAATGGCGCTTAACAAGGGGGCCTGATCAACTTTGAGATCTTCATGCTTTTCTCAAACAACTTTTGAAATATGAAATGAACATTGGAGGAGGCGGTTCGGTCGCTATTTGAGCCCATAAATTAGGCTCCACCACATGGCACAGAAAAGTACAAATTAACTTGAAGCCACGATCCTACAAGGAGAGAAGCCAAAAAATTCTAGCTTTATTCTTACACTATGCATTTCACGATGACCCCATTTAAGCTCATTTTTGCACATGCAATCGTCAAATTGGAGTCTCGAAATTCTGCTTGCAGATCAGCGAAGGACAAAAACCCTTACTCACCACATTAGCACATACAACTGGAGATAAAGGCGCGCTTCCCCACCATACCTTTGCTTATGGACGAAGAATAGCTAAGTTTTACAGATCCTTGAGCTTTTGTTACTAGTTCTCCCAAGTGCCATGAACTAAGGCCCACTATGGAAGCATATCCCGCCTAAGACCTGGGTAGCTGTATTGGTTCTAGAAAACAATGATGCTGCAGAATACATGATGGCCTTACACCACCTGCGAACGTAGCAGATGACATGCTGCTCAAACGGATTACGGTGACAAACTGTCACCTACCGTAATCCTCACGAATTAAGCAGGCGTACGCGCGCCGAAGTGGATGGATTCGTAATTCGCTTTTGCTTCACTTGAGAAAATGTTGAGGATTTTTTTAAAACTTTTTCCCTCACTTTTTCTAGTCACACCATGGATTTACGACATAACAAAGGGCGCGGGAATTGATTCAGGATGCAAACCCTCGGGTATAAGCCGTTGTCTTCCTTTTCATGGGCCAAACCTATGCGAAAAAATAGGCGGGAGGTTTGGCAGTGAAGTTCTGAAATTTTGTTACTTGTTAAAGCTGTAATTAGGAAGCCCGAGGTTTTAGCGTTATAAGGGAGTTGTTAGCTAGAGTCTGCTGAGCTTTGAAAAACGTTGTTGTGCCATGTATGGGAGCAATAGCAAACTTCCAGATCTTTTTTGTCAAGTCAAAAATCACCCCCCTTAAGTTGCTTTAGACATCCACTGCTACTATCATACCCAGTCGTATAACTTCGTTGCTTTGGAGCGAATTTGTCGTCCTCTTATCAACAATTGTGCGTAGAGAACATACTGACAAAGTGAGGGAACCAAGCGGTCTGCCGTAACTTTATTGTAGAGTTGAGCAATTAACAACGCTACTGTTAGGAGAGCAGGTGCTAGAGAGAGCCTTTGACAGCAGCGCAGCTCTGCTGTGCTCGGCAGCAGGTTCCACACATCCCGTTGCCCCGTTGACTCAACGCGAAATAACAACGTGCCATGCATATGCATGAAGTGGTTCTGCTGCATGCCGACACTTCAAACACGGTCACAGATGCCATGCTGGCACACAACGACGGTCGGAACGTTAGTACCTCGCAAAAACTCTCCACTATCAACACAGCAGATTGTCCTATGCTGATTTCAAAATTTCCTTTGAGGGTGATTCTAGACTCTGAAGTGCGAGATGGGAAGTGTTGGTGCGGCTCCCAAACGGGAACACAGTTGGAGGCGCCGAGGAGGCGGCGTGTAGCCTCCGCATTCTTGATCTGACAAGGGAAGGATACCAGGTCGAAGTGGCCATTTGTAACGAGACATACACCACTAGATGTGTTTTTGGACGCTGATCTCGAATCTGCTCTCCAAATCTGCGGAACGATTCTCTGAACGTAGTTATGAAGCGAGATAGTGCAGTGGCAGCGGCCCGAGCCGACGAACAGTAGGTCGTGAGATCGACTTCTTGGCGAGTTATCAGCTTTGCTTTTCAGAGAACATGATTCAAAGGAATCTCATTCATGTTAAATCATCAGCGACTGCCTATCCTGCAAATGATAGAGCTGGCGAAGAGCTTCGAACACTATGCGCGTCATTTGCCGTTTCCATTCGGTGTGTGCCCAGATTTTCAACTTCAGGTCAAAGTTTTAGATTTGGACCAAAAGTCCTCGGAAGGGGTAGTCTGACACGCTGAACAAGAATATCATATCTGTTCGGCACGAAAGTGCCTGACACGTGCGCTACGAGTGTCCCTTGCAAATGACGCGCATTGTGTTCGAAGCTTTTCGCCAGCTCTATTATTTCTAGGAGAGCACTCGGATGATTTAGCATGAATGGAGATTTTTGAAAAATCTCTCACGAAAAAGAAAAGCACGACAAACTCGCCAAGAAATCGATCTCACGACCTATTGTTCGTCGGCCGGGCAGCTGCCACTGCACTATTTCGCTTCATAACTACGTTCAGAGAATCGTTCCGCAGATTTGGAGAGCAGATTCGAGATCAGCGTCCAAAAACACATCTAGTGGTGTATGTCTCGTTACAAATGGCCACTTCGACCTGGTATCCTTCCCTTGTGAGCACCCAAGTATTAAAACAGGTCAAAGAAGTGAAAACAGCAAACGCAGAGAATACCGTTGCTGATGTGGTTACCCTACATGATGCGTCCAAGAAGCTTCACAACACTCGTATAACTTCGTACCCGACAAAGTTTCACAAATCAATTCTATTAACCGCTGAGCCTTGTGTGTGGAAACGCGGGTCTCGACTGCAACCAATATGGGGCTTTTACAGAATTTCGTAGCTAGTAGAACTCCACGAAGTTCGCATCGGGGAGCTTCCCGTGGGGGAACAACACGCCACGGATTCCGATTAAGGGCAGCATTGATTCTGAATGAGGGTAGATTACGATGGAAGTTCCATCCCTGTTATGATGCAGCTGTCAACCCCGCCCAACCCTTTAGAGAATGCAAAACTCTAATTCTTGGCCAGTCTTTGCAACAATGCCAGAGTAAGCTTGTACAATACGGTCGCGAAACTACTTGACGATCTTGATGCTCAGATTGTGAGCGCCATGCCGTCAGGAGGAATACTCAAAATCCGATAATAGTCCCAATTAGTTCCCATACCGCTCTGAAATCTCGGAAAACTCTCTGTCCAATTTCCCATAAAGCCAGCTTCTTCTGATCGGCCAAGGCAGGTCGTTAACTGCCCTCGTTGCTCAGACGTCCGATTACAGCTTTTCTAACCGTTGCCATTTTGCTGAGTAACTAGGTAAGGAAAGCCTTGTCGAGTGAGCCTTATTCGCGCTGGTTGCTTTATCTGTGAAGGGGTAGTAGCTGCGTCAATAGTCAAGCCTAGAAGTGAATGTTCTCCCCCCAAGAGCTTTTCCTGCGGAGCATCTTAAAATCGAAGCAATTCCATGAGTTATGTGATGATTCGAACATCTGCTCAGGCTTTTCTCTCTAGGGAACCCTTGGGCCTTTCCTCCGTTGGGTGATCGCAGTGCTGTGAACCACCTTTACTACTTCATCCTTACATCATTCCTTGAAAGGTGCGGTAACCGGACACTGCTGATTCCATGGCATCAGTAATGCGGCTGCAAGCGGTGTGCCCTGAGGGTTTGCCGACTGCGCAATTAGTGCTCAGTGCCAGCTGTCCCCACTTTTCCGTTCGCATTCACCACATTCATCACCCCGACTAGTCCTCCCCACTCGCCCTCATCCCTCATATGGCACCTCGTAAAGGGATCTCACAACCTTGAGAGAGAGAGAATGCGCTTCGCTTTTCGTATGAGCTTAGAACAGAATCGCACCAGGCCTAAAACTTACATAGGGCAGGCGAGAATTCTCGCGTGCCTTTGGCCTGAAGCACGTAAGTGCCTCAAGATGACAACGCCTTTGTCCATACGGAAAGGCGATGGGCCACAGCCAAGAGTACAGAACCAGTCCGATTGGACAGATCTTTGCAGAAAAATTAATGTGCAGCAGGACCTTACATACCCGTTCCTGAATTGGAATTCTACAGAAGCAAAATTAGGCTGCACGAAACTGAACTCCACGTCCATTCGACGAACAGGCGAGTGTTCTATAGTTGATGACAGGGTGAAAGATGAGCGCATGCCAGAAGGAAAGTTCTTCGAAAGTTCTTTACGCCTTGACGGGGGGCGGGCGTTCTATTAGACAGGAAGCCGAACTAGAGACGCGTACAGTATATGACTCGAAACCACGTGCACCATGCCCCCCCAGAACTGTGATTACACTTTTCACAAACAAACAATCTCTGCCAAGCACATATTGAAACAAATCATGGCGAACTACATACAAACTCAAAGTGGAAGTGAGGCTAAATGAAATATAATCAGATCAGCATTGCCTCTTGGATCTGGTGCAAACAAAACATATGAACTAGATCCTGGCACGACTTCGCAATTTCAGCCAACATTAACGGGCATGGCTCATCCACAGTCGATTATTGTCTTCACTGACAATCCTATGCAACTATTATAGTTGCATTTGACAACTTCTCTCGTAACTCTCCAAAAGACGGTTGATGGGTAGTACCCTTAGGAGAGCACCTGTTGACGGTAGTACCTGCGAAAGAACAGAACCGCAACGACTTTGGAGGATCCAATATGGCCCAATGTATATGGGTAACTCTCAGGAATGATTTATCGATTGCATTCATGACAGAAACCCATTCCGAACGAATTGAACATGCGAGACTTCCGACTTGGTCACAAACAAATGCCTCCAATCTTAGAACGCTGACATGTCCATATCCGGCCTAAAATAACTACCTTCGTCTAAGACAGTACTTTTGCTGCGGGTGAAGTAGAGAAAGGACAGGAAGCGATTTGCTAAAATTACCAGGGCTTTGCAACCACAGTGGCTTTCGGTCACTTCAGAATCATGTTTTGTAGATTCGTTCTGAGTGAGAATTCCAGTGCGAGATTAAGAAACCCCGATGGGGTTCGTAATTCAATTCGCTGCTTTGACTGCTACGGTGCTTCAAAGAGTGGCATATATTGGACACCTGGGCAGCGCACCTGCGTACTCAAATCGAAAATGATCACCACAGCCGCACACCACAGCCGTCGCCTCGTCAAATACACACATACAATCTCAATAACAAAGAGATTACTGAACATCTGTGGGTACCTGGGAATATCTGGGAGCTCTATTCATATCCCATTAGGCTCAGAGCCGAGGTTTCTGAGAAGAGATAGGGTTGAAAGGAAACCGAAAGTCACGTGAGTCATTTCCGCTGCCGGCTGGCGTTGTCTTTTCTCTCGACAACACTGTCGCCAACGCCCCAACTAAGGAATTTAGACATTCACTTTCAGGGCTGTCCATCACCAAAGGATTTATCGCAAACCATTAGTGTCCAGATGTGCAGTGCATAGGTGCTTTCAAGATTGAACTTTCCGACATTTGCTTTTTAGCGGTATATTGTCAGCGCTGTTTTGAAAAATCCAAACTCTCATGATAGTGACATTTCATAACAGACGAGGAGAATGTATGGTTGGTCCTTTGTACGCTGACTTTTTGACGCTTTTTAAACTACAATCCAGGCCACAGAACGAGTTTTCAGAGCAGCCTACTCTGAATAATACAGCTTAGTTCTTGAGCTCCGTCACTAACATTCAAGGGAATGGAACGTGAGACAATTGGGCCCCTGCACACGCCTAGTTTTGAAATCAAGCCGGTATCAGTCTGATTCTACTAATCCAAGCCATCCTTCCTGCTGGATGCATTTAATTTGTACCACACCTAATGTCAGCAAGGAATATAAATCTAGCAGGCCAGTCTATGCATAGTCCCGACAAAGGTGCATATTGTGTAGACAAATCGCACTCAATTATACTGATTTCGGATGAAGGTCCAACATGTGGCGCATCTCAAAGCAGGTCGTTTAACGCAGTCTTAATGAAAACTCGAGCTATTCTATTGCAACTAATACACAATGAGATTCAAAGAATGATGCTATCAGGGCTTTACTAACAAAAACTGAGCGCAAGCAGTAGAAAATCCGTTCTAGAGATGCCGCTACTCATGTTACGTTATAGTGGGGCTTTAAAACCCGCGTGATCATGTGAAAGAACTAACTGCCCAAGTTGATCTGGAACTATACATTGTTTTCTAGCAAGTGGTTCACCCCTTCAGTCCTTCTGGTTTCCTTCTCAGGCTCACTTCATGGAGTTATGCACATCCCAGCGCTTCTCTGAAGTACAATAATACCGTACTATTCCTTCGAGTAGGGCGGAAGTGGTGTAGTGGCAAGTGGCACGCTTACCACGCGAGCGGTCCGGGGATCAAATCCTGGGTCGTGAGTCGCCCGGGCCAACCAAGCCTTCCATCCCTCCGGGGTCGGTTGTCTGGGAGGATAAAAACACTGACTTGTACATCGGCTGGCCCCCGCAAGTCATTGTATAGGCCACATCGCATTCAAACGCCACTACGAATGTACAAATGGAAGTAGAATGCGTGCCGCATCCCAAAAAGGGATTGATCAACGGCAAATGCTTTATCCTTTATCCTTTATTCTTTCGAGTATCTCCAACTTCTAGCAATAAGCCGACACCAATCAGTCATTACAAGTGATTAGGCTTATCCACAGTTGAAATGGTAGTAGCGTCCGCTTCTCTGAGAAGAAAGGTCAATCACACTGAGCCAGAGGGACTTCGGTAAAACGTGAGATATTTGCAATGACTCAGCATTCTTACGCCATACAGACGTAGCCTTTTTCCTGGTCTTGTTAGTGGATTGGAATGTTCGCAGTGTGCATTGGCAGCTGACCATCGTCGGTCGGCCTCTATTGTCCTCGTGGATTTCTGCTCGTTGTCTGCACGCATGCGGTCTTCCCAGACGGGGTCTGCGCACCTGTGCACTGGGGCGGGCCGAAGGAGAGGGCGTGACCGGCGCCGCCGCCTCACAGCTCGTGTCATTCGGAATTCAGCCGATCTACTAGAACACTCGTCGTTCTACTCATCACTTCTATTTCACTTCACGATGAAAGCCATGCACAGGGAAACTCGTCCGACTGTCAATGTATCGACTTCTGGAAGGATTCGCAAGTCCTCGGCGGAGCGCAAAGAAAAACTTAAGGTGAGCCTTCTTAGAAGTCTTCGACTAAATGCTTCAAATAGTCCCTTCATTTGTTACCGCATACTTCTCATGACCCAGAATATGCTTATCGAATTGCAACATCGGTTTGTACTCTTCAGAAAACAAGCTCATGCAATTGACTTACAGTAGGATCAATATTTACAAAATTGTTGATGAACTCTTATCATGAATGTTTTTCGCCGAGTTAAAAACATTGCTAAGAAGGTAGAGCTTTAATAGGGATAAAGAGCAAATAAATAACGAAATTGTCGCTCAACTACCGTACATTTTAAAGAGCCATCCAAAATTTATCAATCTGTATGACCTAAATTCAATCACCTAATTTTCCCTATTCAGGTCGAAAGCACCCTTCGTCGCCTGGTCGGTTCCGACGAGAGCAGTTCCCAGCTCGAACTCGTGCTCTCCGCAATCCGATATATCCGAGAGTTGCAATCTCAGCTCGAGAACGACAAGGAAAACGATCTCCCGGACGCCCTGCAGGATTCCCTCCAGGATCTGTTCGCTCAGTGCTCCGTGGGGAAAACGGCCACCGCCTAAGTGATCCACAGCTGTCCTTGTTGCGTATTATATCTCGTGTGATACTCGTGTCCTCCGTGCCCGTGGGCCTAGGCACCTTTCTCCTACACAGCATATTCGGGTATTCGCTTGACATTCACCGTATGTCAGCGTTCGTTTTGTTCAGTACACTGCTATATTTGTATGCTGAACTGTATGTATATATTACACAAAAGACTACGAAAGAGCAATAAATGTATGGACTTGAACTTTTGTTCTGCGTAAATGAGAGTTTGTGGAAAAATCGCCAGCTTATCACCAACAAAATAAACTTGCCTTTCAGAGAATCGGCACAAAAACACGAGTTTGGTCCGAAAAGTTCTGCTGTCAAATTGTTATGTCTTATTACTGAGTAAGTAAAACAAAAAACTGTACTCATTCGATTTTCATGATGATGAGACACGCTTTTGTCTATCGTTTTAAATTGAAAAATCGGAGGGGCTTAGAATTTCCTGTAGCAAAACTGACCGAAATTAATCCGAGAAATGAGGGCTGTATTCGGAAATAGGGTAGGACTATGCCACGTAATCATGGGCTCCCACCAAATTTGCAATTGGTCAACTACCCGCAAATATTGATTCCGTTCTTTTCTAAAAGTCTTGAAATGCTCTAAAGTTCTAGAAGTGGATGGATTCTAAAAGTCCAGAGATAGATCCGTTTCTCCAGCGAAGTTTTAATTTCGAAAAGAAGTCTGTTTTTGAACCCTTTCACGGCTTCGATCTAAGTCTAGAATGGGTTTCTTGGCTTCGATCAAACTCTTTTCGAAATCAGCCACGCACTCGACTTCTACTGAAAATCATGGTATTATTGATTTGAGAAGCGGATTTTGACTTTTGTTTGTTAACTGCTGTTTTTGGCCAAAATCATCTGCTAAAGCTTTCAGCCTCGCGGTCATTGCCGATATCGGCTAACCGGCTCAACACGTTATACGTGTGAGTGCTGACAAGCTATGGTACGTATACCATGAAAAGCTGAGTTGGAATGAAATGGTGCCCCGGTAGCGTAACTGGTAGCGCACTTGCCCGGAAAAAGGTGCGGGTTCTAGTCCCGCCTGGGGCGAAAGTTTTGTTCACAACCCAGTATAGTTGTGAAATATTTGAGAAGCGTTTGTTCGACACAGTGACCTGAAGATACCGGCTGATTAATGGGCCGCTGCTTCTGTCCTCCCAGATAAGTCTTGGGCCAAATAATCTACACCGAGAAGATGACAGGTTTGCCAGGGCTGGCCGAGACTTGATCCTCACAGCAGTTGTACAGCAGTTCGGGCGGTTTGCTGACGCCTCATCTCGTCTATGCCTTGAGAAATTTTGTGAAGAGAACAACACTTAGCTTTGTCACTCGATCGAATCAGGGCATCGTAGATATGGCAAAGGCAAATAGAGCTAACTAATAGATGAGGTAGCGAAGCGTGCGCACGCAAAGGGCCAAACACTACGACTACAGTAACTTCCACTTCATAGGTTTCTTGGACTGGTTAGCCGCTACCGTCATGTGCTGTAATGCTGGAACTGCATGGAAGCTGCTCCCATTTTAGTCAAAATTCTTCGCGGGCATGGCTACGCCATTGAAGGCTACGAAAGAGAGCGAAGTGAACTAAATAACTGCCTTGAGACAAAATCAGTCCACAGGATTCTTTTCTTCATTGTCGAAGCCGAAAATACGCCGAATCGTCATGCATCGGGCTATACCTAGGAAGTCCCACTTAAACTGATTAATGCAACCATTCAATTGCAAGACTTTGCTCGTCGACTACATTTTAGCGTCTGTAGTAATGAATATGGTGAGCATTTGGTCGCGTCCGGATGAGAATGGACATTTCTGGCTGACAGCTGTGGGCTTCGTGAACGGAGGGCAGATGCCGCCTTAGGCAGCGGCGAACAGTTGGTCGGCCTGCACCACCGGCAGCTGAGAGCCGTCGACAGCAGCAGCCAGCTCGACACCAAATGGTAGGCCACGTGCGGCCTGGCCATCGAAGTCTGGTGAGAGCATCAGAAGCCTGTGAGCAGATGTCCAGCGGCGATTAGCCCGTGTGGCACGGAAAATTCATAGATGACCAGAAAAAAGGCAA
>MU870274.1:17155-32729 GCA_036418205.1 Ostertagia ostertagi | reverse complement strand
TGGGGATACGAATTTGGGATTTCGTACAAAATCGGATACCTGAAAAGCGATTCTCTCCTAGGGTTAGAATGGCGATCGCAAGAAGATTCGGTGAAAGTGTAGATTCAGCAAGGTAGCAGCAGAATCCTTTAACCCTTTGACGACCGTGTGGCCCGCCGGTGGGCCACACTTTCGCTCGGTGGCGACACGTTTTTAGGGGTTTATTTTGGCATTTTTATGTTTCAAAACTACACAAATACATTATCGAATTCGCGGAATAATGCGCTAATTACTAATAGTGAAATTGTTGGAGAGTTAATGATTATTGATGAAAAAATTTAGAAAGAAGTGAAGTGACGCATTCATAACGGCGGTCGTCAAAGGGTTAATGGCATTTTCGCTCCATTGTTGTTGTAGGTCAGAAAGCAAAGATTGTCTCTAGCCCACCTCTTCCGTTCGATCATGTTCTACTAAGATTATTGTGTTTATTGATGGCGCACCTTGAGTGCATTATAAATAAATAAATAAATAAATATTTTGCCGTAAAACTTCTCATAATCAGCGGTACCCTGTGCGACGAAAAGTTCTGGTGATGTGCGCCATGGGCAGTGTCTCTTTTTTTGGCCACCCCTGTAAACCAGAGCGATCCAGATACCTTCGCTTTCTGGTACTTGAATCGCTCTTTGTGAAATGTATTACTATTGGCAAGTTATAATACCTGCAAATCTGGCCGTTAATAGCGAAAAAGTGGATAGTGATAATTGAATGTGAAGCAAAGTACAAATTTATGAGCTTTCAATGGGGTAGATAGACAATCGTTGGACAAATGTGTCCAAAGAGTAGATAGAAGTTTCTTATAGTAAATAGTTCTTCACATGATGCACGACTATCTTCTCTACGTATTCAGAACAGGCAGACAAGGAAAAGCGGGAGCAGTGCAGTCATGGATAAGTTCAGCGGTAGTAAACAAGGGAATTGGTATGAGCAAGAAAGTTTTCCCAAGAACGCTCTTCTCCCATCTATCTTCACTCCTCTTCCCTCTACTTCTTCCTCGTCTCATTCGCCTCTTCCCCCACTCGCCACATGTCTCCTCCCAAGGTCGACGGTTAATGGTCCCGCTAAACCTGGTAGTACGTGACACATTTTCAACTCCGCCCCAAAAATTCCAAAAATGCGTCGTCTGGGGGGTTTACGCTCTCTCAACAATTCACTGTTCCCACTCTCTCAAACGCACAAATATACCCCAAACATGCAAGTTGCGTCACATCCTCCACTTTCATGTCGAACGATGGAGAGTTCCCACTCGAGGGATCTATTGACGTGCTTGCCCACATGAAGGAAGCCACCATCTGCAGAAGCAGTAAGTCTTATTTCCATGGGAACCGGATCGCTGGTTAGTATGAAGTCGTTGAACTTGGGTTATGTTGAGTCATTTCACGATGGTGGCTTCGTTGCCAGGAGCAACGGTGGATTTGCAGGATTTCAAAATGAGAACTTTCATGGCACTTTTTGCAGCCTAGGGCAAGCAGTATCAATGGCTTCGTTCTGCCAGTGCAGGCTTAGAGGAAAGGTTTCACAGAGTTGTAAAACATAGACGAAGTAAAATCCGGAAGAGCCGTGAGCAAAGTCGACACAAAACTAAGCACAAGCCATAACTGAGGAAAAAAGAAGCATGGGATGAGCAGAAGTGATTTCATCCGCACAATCAAGAAAACTCTGGAAGGAGTGTACAGGTACAGTGGACTGCAACGTAAACGAGTATCGAAAAGGGGTGAGCCACGCGCTGAAGGACGTTTTGTATTGGTAAATGCGTCCACGGCTGACAGGAGCGGGCGGCCCCACCCCACCATCCACCTTGGAATTCCGTCCCAAGTACCACTCCCGGCCATTCTCCCAGAAAACCAAACAATTTTCTGGCTGACGTTGAGGGACCCTCAGCGTGGGCCTCAGTATGATTGGAACCTATCATTCTATGTGACTGTGAACACTACTTGCTTTATTACGCGATTGGTCTGCCAAAATCCATCGATCCGACTAGGGAATGTAGGGTACCCACGCAGCTTACCATAGGAGTCAGCTGAAACTGGGGAAAAGGGCAGGTTGGTACTGCGAGTGAGGGAGCAAACAGGGGTCATTGTCAGTAATAGAAGCAGATGCAAACTGAAAGGGAAAACGCGGAGTTGGGCGGTCTCAGACAAGAAATGGCTGGACTTTTAGAAAAAGTGTTGAATATTTTAGTATTTTCTGGCCAACGGCGCTCCGTGCCCTCCACTACGTTGGTGATCGATATTTTTACATGGCAGTGGAGGTGCTGTACCGGCAGAAGGAGCACATAACCCAGCACTGAGTTTCCAGACCGAATTCTGCCCAGACCTCGAGTAGACAAATAAGTCCTTGAGACTACGAGAATATTTTATGGATTTCACTTAACACAATACTTGGAATCGAGAAAAAGAAGAGTTGTGGAAAAAGATACCATCTGGATTGCTCGGCTAGAGGAAGTGCTTGTAAAGGCATTTTCTCGCGGCTAGGGAACAATCGTATAAGTTCAGAAAAACAGGACGCTGGGATGCGCCCCAGTGCCAACGCCCTAACATCGAGAGCGTTACGGTATACAGCCTACCCGTTTCCTAACTTGTTAATCTTCTCGGCTGAGCAGGGCTCTATCTTTTGCCGCTATTTGTGGAAGGAGGAGGAGCACCACGGCGTAAGTTCACGATATAAGTGGGGTTGCGGGATCCAGCTCCCTAGCCAGCATAAAGTATGCTTTGAGGAGCTAGTCAATTTCATATGTTTATGGGTTCCTGATAAGTTTCCGACCGGACACAATCAAATACGTAGAATATTGACTGATAACGTAAAGAGTTCGGTCTGATGACGTTATCACATGGCGATTAGCGCGCACATGTCGTATTTGCCATATCCTGCTCTGACTCGGACAACTAGTTATTACGCAACTACCATTTACATAGAATTCAGCAAATGGCTGATCTGATAAGTTTGGTCGCGGAAATTTCGATGAACCTCAAAATTCAAAAAATGATTGCATGGGCCCGATGCCAAGGCAACAGAAGCGGACCAGATGTTGCGCGGCTGTTTGTCCGGTCACGGTAGGAATGTGGTAGTGACGGCCTGTGCACTCCGGGAGACGTTCAGTTCCCCTTCTGGGTTGAGGTCACCCAAGTGCGCGATCATTGAAGCGCTAGGTTGAGCTTGAGTTTGGGGTTAGGCCTAGGCTTATACTTACACTTTGGTTATGCTGTGAACATAATTGGGCTCTAAGCCTAGCAGTCACTAAGCATGGGGTCGAACGATTGAGTGGTGTCTCAATTTGCAGCTATATGTTGAGGCACCATCCACTGATTCTACAGTAGAGTTGAAAAGTCAAAAGAGAAAACGCCCTTTCAATTCATGAATGACAATGGTTTAAGCTGTTGGGAACACTTTGTTGAATGAGCAGGGCTTTTTAGCGAGAAGTACGACCTGTTGAAGAATTCGGGTCCAGGCCATGATACAAGAAATATAAAAGTGACCGCAATGCATTCAGTGAAGAGTAAGCTTCCAAGAAGGGAGAAAAGAAACCGAATTGAAGATTCAGCGAATGCTACGTGACGATGAATCGGATAAGAGGGGTGGCAGCGGTTGAGTCGTGATGAAGAGAGATCAAACAGCAACTTCTTGGCTTATTCCCTAGGGGACGACGCTTGGAAAAGAGACAGACTCTCAAGAATCACGCCATCTTACTAGCTCAGAAGGCACTATGAAATCCTACGACTCATTAAAAGCAATCTAAGTGTCTGGGCAAGATTTTTTGCTGCAACGAGTCGCGAGGGGAGGAATTTTGTGGTCAGAAGGCTTCTGAAGCGATTAATGGCCAAGTTGAAACCTGTGGCTAGCCGTTTGCCACTTCGACGAACACATTAACGGCTCAATGTCGACAAATGGCGAACAAGCAGCGATATCGCCCGTAATTGAGCTGCATATTTTACCTCTCATGCAACGTTTAAGTGCAGCTTTACGACGCTAATTTGCTCTGAAAAATCGACGACAGCCGCAGAATTTGCCGTGCTCGGCCACGCGAATGCCGATGCTGAAGGATCCATGAAAATGGGTAACGAAGAGGGTTTAAAAAAGTGGTAGCTCTTAGTTACGGGATGGTCATAAACCCAGTGCATTATTGTGATCTCTGCAGCAGGTCTTTCACCGCCCTTATAGGGAGCCCTATGGCCCTCCTCGTGGAAATGACTCGAAGAACTGGAGAGCAACGAGACTTGGCGAGCCATCTGAACTCAGGGGATTAGTGCATTCATAATGCCGTGGACCCGTTCTGCCTGAGATAGCTAATATTTGGTGTCTCAAAAACGAGAACCAAAAAAGAAGCTTGAGTGGGAAACAATGTTTATCACTCTAATATGAATGAGTCATTAAATTTGCTTTCGGTGTGCCTCTCCGTCCGCAAAGCGAAAAAAGGGTTGGATAATTGTTGTGAAAATAGGAAAGTTCGCTAACAGATCTAGGCAACATTTTGATTCTGCAGTACCAACCAGTCAGTTGTGGTGAATATTATTACAGCATCTTCATCTCCCTCCTTCCACGGCGCGAAGTGTCCAGAAATGGAGTCTTTGAGTAAGCCTAGATTCACGTGAAACTGGATTTGGTTATGCGCTCCGCACGTATTTTCACTCTCGAGTAAAGAGTGGATACCTTGTTTGGAACTCGACCATAGGAACACGTGCGACTCAACAATGGTCCAAGAGGATTGTAAACTTCCTCAAAAACATTGCTTCATTACAAAGAAACGCTGAAGATTATGGAAAATTCAGCTTCGGCAAGATTCAGTCGGGGATCTGACCCTCAGACCATCAGCCTCCTATATGGCGCTACTTGCCATCACACAACCAACCCCCTCCCACCCATAGTCCTTGTGTACAAATAAATATATGTCAGAGAGGAGGCTTTAGTATCCTATTTGTGACGAAGTGTAGCAGTGTTGGAAACAAGGTTAGATCTGCGGGTTAGAGTTGGAGGGGTCGCGAATCAGGAACGCTTCATTGGTTGTTCCACAGCAAATTTTCTCAAACCGCATTTACTTATTCAGGGCAGCTTCTTAGACTTTGTTAGTGGCCCACTTGGACCGTCCTGCCATAGCAACGACATTTATGTACCTGATTGTGTTGCCTTCCTCACCAAAAGAAGTGCGAGGGAAGTCGGTACAAAAAGAACAGCTACTGAAGGATGGTCGCAGCTGTAATCCCAGGGCTCCCATCGATACAGGTTATTCATGCCAAGGGTTTAGTTGAGATCATAAAAACAAGAAAGGGAGAGCACCGAGTTGCACCTAATACCCTTCTCATCATAATAAGGTACAAAAAGCCATTCAGGTGATCCTATGTGAAGGATGGCTGTTTGGTATAATGAATAGATCGGTAATCACTTCAATATTTCATTTTTATCTATCGATATCCTTCTATTATATAAAGCGCTAACTTTGTGTGTCGGTTTGTGTATCTGTATGTGTGTGTGTGTGTGTGTGTGTGTGTGTATGTATGTGTGTCCCGTCCGCAAAATGAAGTGAGTGAGAAGGAAGCTCATGGGATAAACAAACCGCTAACAAATCGGGTAGCTTACAGGATTTGAGATATCAATGTTTTGTAGCAGGATAGTTGTGATAACACTCTTAGGGCTATATAAACACCTGCTTAGCACACTTCCGTTCATTCCACATGGTGCTGCAGTGGCAGCTGGAGGGCAGTGGAGAGAGGAAGGGAGGATGAGGAAGGGAAGCGAAAAATCTACCGTCATATCATGATTGTGTCCCTTCTACTGTATGAAACACCATTGTGTTGCATACGCGTCACTTCCACGAGGTGTTGGTGTCACAGGAGGAAGGGACCATAGCGGAGGATAGAAAGCTTGCGCAGGAAAGGAAGGTCCCGGCGGTTGACGGGGGACTAATCTGGTCAAATAAAAATAAGGAATGGTAATCACTTCAATATTTCATTTTTCATCTATCGATATACCTCATAAGATAAAGTAGCGTATTCACATAACTCAGGAATGGGGGCAAAGGCATTGTGGGCTTCGTCCGTGCTCATTAACGCCCACCCAGGTGTCAGACTTCGCGACCAATCGCTAGGGAGTCGCGCGATTCGCTAGCGAGTCGAGGGGCAAGGGTAATGCGCCAGCGTTTCAGCGATTAATCGTGGGTGCATCGCTAGAATCGCTGGCCCATCGTTCGAATTGTTAGGATCTCTAGGGAAGCGCGGATTCACTGGTGACTAAGTCTGACACCTATCTAACAATCTCTTGCTGAGATCTGCACAGGTCAGCTGGACGAAAATCACCCATACAAGGCAAAGCTAATGACCTTCGAACTTTCGAACAAGCAGATCAAGCCGTTTAAAATGTGAAGTGGTGAAGCAGGGATGGACTGCCCTACTACGAAAGCAATCACAGAACTGTTTTCACATAGCTCATGGGATCTTGATTCAATCAACACGGCCGTCATTCGTGCTCTGTTTACTTCAGGCAGCTGAGAAAGCACGAAAGACACCCGACTCATACAAATTATGTATGTCACGCTCTTTCAAATCACTAACAAAACAAGCAACGCATGCAATGTCCCAAAAACACCCGAGACTCTTGCAAGCTTTCGCCCGAGTCCTTGAGTGGGGGGGAAGGAGAGAATGTTTTTAGGAGCGAAATGTAATTTTAACAAGGCAAGCCTAAAGGTAGGTGATACGACAAAATGGATGTGTAGGAATTGGAAATATGCTCACTATGAAGAGAATCTAGACGTTTGAAGAAGCTAGAAGCGAGTTGAGGCTCTTAACAACCTCGAAAACCCTTTCCTGGGTTGACTGCTGCCTTATTGTCAGCTTCTAATCCCAGAAATCAGAAATGACTGGCGATTTGCTGATGGTGAGGAACTGCCGGCTCGGCGAAAAAAGTAGAGGGGCGAAGCAAGGCGGTCACATTAATGACGTCATCTATTGTGGAACCTTGTTGCAAGATGCACATAGCATTTAGCTTTCAAAATTCTCAATGCAGCATCTGGACACTTCAAAACACCCCACGAACAGAGTCCAATCCTTCGTTGGTCGTAGTTTTCAAACAACGGCCATCCTGCGCCGTTTCGTCCTGAATTAGATATCACTTCCTCGCGCGCACATCACACTGGTCATGCTCGCAGCCGTTTCGTCTTCCCCCATTACAAGCCTGATTGAGGATCTCCAACGCCTTGCGAACTGCGGGCAACGCCGTGTTGACTCTGTCTCGAAAGCCTGCCGCGATTGAGATCGCTGGTTCTCAAGTGGTTGGTCACCAAATCGTCATCGTGCGTACTTCTCGTCCTGGCTCTAGCATAATGTTTGGCTTACTTATGAATGCCAGGATAATGAATCGGTGGGGCGGGTCGCTTCAGGAAAGTCCAGGTAGTCAAGCGCCTTTTGGGTAGTTGCCACGCATTCTGCTCCAATGCAAAATTGCAATGGCATTTGTATGTGATTTAGCGACCGTAACTTCCTGCGCGGAGTGCGTCATTTCCCAAGTCTATAGCATAGCTGCGAAGTAAATAGTTTACCTCGATAGTGCGCTTCGTCTTTGCGATTAAAGTACAGAGGGCTTCTAATGTGTTTGAATGATGAATGATGGCATAGACGTAGGCTATCCTAACTAGGGATTTTCATTCCAGTTAAATGCTATGAGAAAACTCCAAAAACTGTGCCTACAGCGCAGGCTTTTCCTTCGCCATTCCTCTCTTTTGCTTTGAGGGCTGGATCTGAGTAAACCAAACTAAGCAAAATATACATGTGCTGACTTTGAAGGTGTCATGCCATGATCTGTGACAGGATACTCTGCTCTAACCCCTTCCTCTGACCTTTCTTCCCATTTTTGATGTCAGTCTGTGCTGTGCTCTTTCAGCAGTTACAGATAACTGGCAGTGAACGATGGTCATTTTTGGTCTTGTTGCATTATACGCTTCTCTGTTTCCTTCCTTTCTCTGATTCCCATGCATGTGACAAATTTGAATTTCTTCCCTCATGCCGTGTAATACGGCATTAACACTCGAAATGGTGAAAACTTAAATTAAAACTGGGTTCCGCAGACCTCTAACACTTTGTTAAGACAGGCTTCGTACACGCCAGACCTTTCTTGTTTCCCGGCCCCACTCGCACATAGGCTCTTGCTCACCAAAATCACGTGCATAGCCTCTTTGGGAGGATTAAACAAGGCACCTTTTCAAAGCAGCTCCCGGAAACGCTCTATCTCCAGCAGCCCTCTCGGCGGACCTATTTCGGAAAAATCTCATTATTAAAATCCCAATTTGAAAGCAGGTATTATCTTTAGATACTTGTTCTGGGTGGCGATTGACTGTCTTCACTGCGATAAAAATGCATTAGATGCAAATGTTTCTCACTCATTTCTGCCAGCGACAATAACTGTCGACAGAAACTCCTAAATTCTTTTGTTGTTGAGCTGTTGATTGTCGTCGTTGTTGTTGTGTGATCTTCGTCGCCTCGTTGATAGATCCGCTCGCCAGTATGGAAGGTGAAAACCTTATTCTGCTCAAAGTTGCGACCATTTCGTCGGCTTCGTGTTTGCCGCTGATGGCTGACTGTTCGTAGCGCTCCGCTCCAGTTTGCGGAAGAAATAAGGCCTTTGAAAGCGATGAGGCAGTCGGAACGTTGGCCAGAATGAAAATACCGCCGGCCAACCTCAAGGCAGAAGTATAAACTACAACTGGAACAACGAGGCCGCCGAGGTTTCAGATGAGAGGACTTGGAATTCACTCCTGATTCGGTACTTCACCACGGGATAACAATTCGAGGTTTCGTGCACAGATCCTGGACAGAAATGAAGGGTCTGCACAAAAACTGGCTAGAAATCAATGATCGTCGAAACACAAAAGGGACGTGGGGCCACGTAGTATTGACCCAGCTGCAGCCAAATGTGTTCCGTTTATTTTTTCAATTCCGCTCCAAGGCTCCGCTCCGAACAAAAAGCTGCACTCTCATTGGATTTGACATTTGGTTGAAAAAAATGTGCGCTTTCAAAAACACTTGGTCAGTGGCTGCAAGTCGATTTGCCTCAGCTGTCGCTGTCCTGCAGATTAGGGGTTGCCAAATGGAATTCATAGGGAAGCCCATAAATTTCAAACAAATACGTGATTTTCATACGCATTCCCATTCAGTAGCTGTGCATGCATGTAGGTGGACAGTTGAATAGATACTTCGTGAATAAATAGCATCGTTGACGGGAATCTTGAATAAGTAATCACCCACGCGCCACCCTTTACACTCAAGAGAAGCACAACTGGAAAAATGTGCCTCGTTTGGGAAAGGAGTCAGATCCAGCCAAAATCAGCAAACTAGATGATTTGGGGTGAGGCGCTTGCTATGACAGAGTTTATCTCGCGTGAGCAGTTCAATAACTAAGTGAATCTCGAAGTCCCAAGTAAGGATCAAGAAAGATGGCGCTTTTGACGTTGATCAATCCCTTTTTAGGATGAACAATGCATTGAGTTTTACATTCAGAATCGTAGTGGCAACTGGATGAAGTATGGCCTATACCATGGCTTGGGGAGGGAGGGGGTGGCAGGGCAGCCAATGTACAAATCAGTGCTGTTATCTGGTATCCCACGGAGTCTTGACCAATTAATTTGTAGGGGCCCCGAAAATGGGCCCCCGGCGGTTGGCAGATTCGATACCCTCATCCCTCTGAATATGCGCGTAGGAAATGCTGTCTGAAGCCTATTCACCGTTCTTCATGGAGAGAATTTCAATGCATGGAATTTCAATGAATTTCTTCATGGGAGAAATTTCAGGCAATTTTGAACAGTAGCTAGCAAGTAGTAGCTTGGCTGGTAATAATTTGCTGAACCTTCATGGCACGTTGCAATTTTTCAAATATTTAGAAGTATTCAACCATTCTACAGTGATAGAAAAGGTCATACTCGTGAGTAAAAATGCTGTTCATAACACGTCAGCTTCAAAAGAAGAGGCCGCGAAGGAAGTCCGTCAACTGGAGACTGTGTGAAGAATGTGTAGTGACGGCAAAGAGCCACCAATCCCCAAAACGAGTCGATTGCTGCAGGGGTAATTCGAAATGGATAATTGCTAAATTTACTCTTTTGGAAATGGGAGCCTTCAAGGTTAGCGATCATGATGACTAGAGGGCGTTGCGGTTTCAATGACGTCATTGGACGCCATTGGTGGACTTAACCCCGCAGCGCGCAGGGGTGTGGCTGAGATCGCTTTTAGCACCATCCCACTAATGACGTCCAAAATCATCATCAAAACGGCACAACCCTCCAGCCATCGCAATCACTGCCTTTAAAGCTGACCAAAAAAGATGCTAATCTCCATTTCCACCGAACCTGCACTTGCATATGCAACACTGATCACATAAGGACTGATCTCAGAAACTGCGGATGACTGGAGCTAAGGAAATATGAGCTGCCTTCATTTTATTCTCTCTGTATTTCCTCTGCCAGTAAGCGGTGTAAATCAAAACTGCCGAAAGTGAACATCAATAATTGAAAGGAAACAGAGAAACTCACGGACGACACCTTGGCCGACCCTATCGGGAATGCAGTCGCAGTTGGCGAAGAGGGCGAACAACAGCGAGTCGGATAACGTACGCAACGGACCGATCCGACGTGCGCGCGACACCAACGCGTCCATAGCGCGCCGCGCGCCTGTAAACAATCGATTAATTCAGGTAGTAATTTCAGTGCGAATTCCTATAAAGAGAAAGAGAAGAGAAGATGTGTGAGTGCGAGTAGCAAGAAGCCGTTTTGCCTCAGCAACGTCATTGTTGAGGAATTAGCTCGGATTTACAATTAAGAAATCGGATTTGACGTCGAGGTTTTTTTTTCAAATAAGGATCAGTCTAGAAAATTGCGAGGTAGGCTCTTCCCTTGACTGCTCTGACACGAAAACTTTGTAGCTTCTCTCAGAAGGATTGGGTAGGATAGGGACAAGCACTTTAGGCACTTAGAATGACACTGTCTAGATTAGAGCGCCGGGATTCTGCTGAAGAACTCGATAATGGTCGTTCAAGAATCACGTTTGATTTTGAAGCGTTTCACTTCACAGGAGCAATCCATATCCATTCAAAACGAAGACAGCTGATTGGGGGAGAGATTGAGTAAGGTGGATGCAGTAATGTTTCGGAGTCCAATCGGTTTGTTCAACTTGTCAGAATTGAAGGCGCAAGCTCATTGTACTTCTTCGAAACGATATGGCTCTAGCAAAGAGGGTTGATTTGTAACTCTCGTTTCGAATTTGAATGGATCACATATTAAAAGTTGCAATAGAAGTGCCAAATTGTATTGATTTCTGGAGCACACTTTGGTTGATACTGTTATATGGTTTTGATTGCTTTCAGCCATAATTTTGAGGCATTTTTAGTTGACTGGAGGACCTAACTAAATATTACGAACTAATGGGAAGCAATGAATGTTTTATTTTTAGGTGAGAAAACCGAACTCCGAATCGGGAGGTTATCCGTCATAAGGCGGGAGTTAGGCTCCCTCGATGCAACAGATATATGCTTTTTCGTCGTTTCTTTAGCTTTGAGCTTTTTTACGCGGAAGGCGTGACTAGCCTTAGCACAACCTCCCTTTTCTCGGGCTTGGGACTGAACAGCGATGTGAAAACACAAACCGAGTGCAAGGGTGGACCCGGCAACTATATACCACTAAGCGGCCAAGCGAAGAGGCCGTCCCAGAAACACGTGGAGGCGAACGTTCGAGAATGATTTCAAGATCATGAATGTTTCTAGTGAAGGAGAAGATTGCACAAGACCGGCAACAGTGGAAGAAATCGTCGCCCGATGTGCTGTTCAGCACGGGAGGAACTAAGTCAAGTCTAAGTAATGGGAAGCTGGGTCACCAGTTAAACATTAAATATCAAGACGCACAAGTTTTTGAGCGGATCTAGGCTATTTGACTATCACATAGACTGCTAGCGGGGATAGCAAATTCTTTCAAGAACTTCGAATATGTCGTGGGAAACACTGCAGGGCGACTGACAACCAACGACTACTTTTTCGTTTCATTACTAATGGATGAAGGATAAAGAATCAAAGAGCTACGCATTGATGAGTGCATACCTTTGTTCTCCTTCCGTCGTCGTCACTAGTGGTGGAGGAAATTTCATGCGTATCTGCCCTTTTCACAGGGCTGGCAGAAATATACTCAGGTTTACAGTCGATTCGAAAGTTGGGGTGGGTGTGTCACCGGAAGTGACGTGCACTTGATAGAAGTGCGTGGATAAGCTGTTGCCAGCATGCTTTGCTGATAGCCAGCGATGTATGTTGGAAGCAGCTTATCCACATAGTTTCTATCAAGTGCACGTCACTTCCGGTGACACGCCCACCCCAACTCACCGATATCGGTATAAGCTTTTTCGTCCAATATAATCTGCAATTTAATGAATCATATTATGATTATATGTCAAAATTGGATCAACGACTATAGGTAGCGTGTTGAAGCAACTCATGTGTATCTGCCTTGCAGTTTAGGGTTACGGTCTTCGCATTCTCTTTAATGTCTTCTTTCAAGTTCGGCGTAAGGTGTCGTCAGGGGGGGGGGGGGGGGGGTAGTAGTTGTGGGTGACGAAGAAGATGAAATTCTCTGAAAGGTGGAAAGCTTTTTGATTAAATCTAAAAAACTTTTTGGCAGTTTGCCATCGATGTGATAAGAGTATTGTATAATGTCACTACCGCCCCCCTCTCCTCGCGCCTAAACGCATTTTTGGAAATTCCGGGGCGGGTTGGAGGTTTGCCGGAATTAAAGAAGGACGCACGGCAAGAAACGCAAGGTCAAATGAGGGGTTTGCAATTACTCATAGATGGAGAGCGGTGGACCTGCCTTAGGGTGCTGGACTCTACGCATGCAAGTGAGAGGATTTGAACTCTGCGAATTCTACTATGATGTGTCGGATGGTCCCCTCTGTGACACCAGGGAGCTGCTATAGTTTCGACCGTTCAGGGTGTGCCAAGGCTTTTTCAAAATGGTTTCTTGCATGACATTGGGGCACATATGGGGACCACAGAAGCATGGTTCATTTTTCCTGAACGGCTCTCTGAATACCAGAAAAGGGGTCCCTAGTTCGATTCCTCGTGGTGACAAGTTTTTGCATTTCGTGTTGACGTTTCAAAATTCGCGCAAAATGGAGTTAGCATGAATAATTAGTACCAAATTCATGATTAGGAACGTCAGTAACCCTTACAAATAGACTTTGATTGAAAAACTGGTGAAAAAGGTGTGACTAGGGACCCCCTTTTCTGGTATTCAGAGGGCCGTTCAGGAAAAATTAACCATGGTTCTGTGGTTCCCGCATGTGCCCTATATCATGCAAAAGACCGTTTTGAAAAAGCTTGGCACACCCTGAAAGACCTTCCTTGTAAGAGGTTGCGTATCAAAACTTTACGAGCGTTTCAAATCGCGATCTCAGCGCTACTGAGAGCGGGAAGCGAACAAGTGGAGGACTTCTCTCGGCACGCCAGAACGTTCTCAATCCAGACCCAGGCAAAAAATGGACGGCAGGTAAAGTGATGACGTCTGAAATAATTATGCGCTCGATAGACTCGTCGCGCAGATTCTCTAAAATATCGCAACACGGGGAATGAATTCGTTTCAGAAAGGTCGAATAACTGGCAATTTCGTCTGCCCGTGACAGATCTGCCCAATGGTAATTACAGCGACGATGTTACCATTTCCGGACAATTAACAATAAACCAAAAATTAATTCTTGTTGCCTCTAAACTTTGAAGACAAACTGTTTCCAAAAGAAAGCCTGCTTTGACGTCAGTCGGAAAAGGATCCTTGTGGGAAGAAGCATTAGAAGGATGAATGAGTAGAGGTCCACCTGATCTCCTTGAGATACGCAGAGCATCCATATTCCACCCAAATCATGAGAGTTCATTGAGGAGCATTCAGCGCGTGCTGATCCGCAGGTGCTACCCAGGTATTAAACCCCGGAAAACACAGAGCAGCTCGAGCGGTATTTTATGCACAGGGATGCTCAGTGGCTTTTGCAAGCATTGCCTGATCTCAAAGGCAGTAATTCTGACCATGACTAAAAATCATGCACAAGTTTTACCACGACAGTAGCGATATCGACCACGGTCAATCTGCGTTGCGCAGTTTTCAACGAGGGATATCGTATTTGAGCTTTTCGGAAGGACCGTATTAGGGATTAGCAAGGTTAGGTTGGGAAAAGAGTTGGTCGTATTTTAGGAAGTAGAAGGGGAGTGGTGGCATTCAACTCTTACTTACTTTAACTTTTGACTTCTAACATTTTTTCAGGATGTCTTCTATCCGAAAATTTTCAAACATGAAGTGTTCAATAGTTAGAGCGATTAGCCAACTTCTTTAAAAATTCTGTCTCCCCCCCCCCCCCTCGTCCCCACCCCATCCCATCCCCTCTATGGCTGTTTTGAAGAAGTGGGGACGGGACTGAGTTGAGTTGTATAGATTGGCCACGGAATTAAACAACCTAAGGTGCGCTGGTTGCTGAACAGGATTTCGAAAGCGCTCCGCTCCCGAAGGCGATCCGCCCACTGGTTCACCTGTTTGATTTGGACGGGCTGCGTGTCCAGCAGCGGCGCGAACGGAGCACGGGCATCTTGATTGAGCCGTTGTTTGCTATGATGCCTTCAAAGGCGTTTGCGGTTGAAACTGTTCACAAGTCCATTTCCTTAGCTGCAACCTGTTCATTGTGTCAAACCAACGGCCAAAAAGGTGATACCGTTTTGCGTTTTCTTGTCGGGATTTTCTGCTTTTTTCGCTACCGGCCTACCACTGAACTCCACAACGCCACACTAAACCCTTCTTGAATTTATCGTAATCGCTGCCTTTAGACGCTTTTATAGCTGCTTATGCATTTAGGTGAGGTAAAAACCATAAACGAGTGAAAGGAAAGAAAGAAAGATTAAAACCAATTGTATAGGGCGGAACGATACAAGAAATCCGCATTTTTGGAAAATTCCCCAAATTTTCCCGCGCATAAATGATAATGAGTATCAAAGCGGTCAGCGCCCCTGATATAACATATTTATTATCAGTGGTGTCGATTATAAACATTAGTATCGCAACAGGCAACTACTTTCCGTATCATTCAGACATTGTATCGCAATCGCAACTATGAAAACAGCAAAGTTTCAGTGAAGGTTCATTCTTCTGTACGGTTGCCTACAGTATACCTATGGCTACTGCTGTACGGTGAGTTCAAGGACGGTTTCCACCTCATACATCGGAACAGACCCTACTGTGATGTGCATGCAGTAACTAAAACAACCCCCAGACGTCTCATGATTTGGGCGAACTTTTCGCTTTTGCACAGTATGCTCTCTTATCGTGGTCATAACCACTTCTTTTTTGCTCTTATTGACTTATGCCCTGGCAGCAAAAACTCAGCTACCCCTGTTCTCATCCTTTCTTTTCCATATCTCCATTTCGCTTATCCCAAACAGTGAGAGGGCAGCTTCAGCCAGGCTGGCAGGCACTTTGTTTATGAGAAGAAACAGGCGCTGGTGTCGTTTCGGTGAAAGAGGGCCTTCTATCTCAGTACGGAGAGTCCACATT
>MU870273.1:4130-31403 GCA_036418205.1 Ostertagia ostertagi | reverse complement strand
GAATATGTGATAACACATATCAGAGCTCTGATAAGCCCGAAAAATTTGTCCTTAGATTCGGTCAGTTCTATCTTAAATGTTCTTCTAAAAATTCAGGAAGGGCGATTCTCAGAGAACGGCGGCTGCGGTTACGTGCTCAAACCACCTATCATGAACGAGGACCTGTTTGTAGTCGGAGAGAAACCGCCAACGACACCTCAGGTCAGTACATGAGAGCGTCATAGTTCCCTTCTATTGACTCACAAACTAGTACTACTCAAAAACCCCTGGAACTTCTCACCCGCCTCACGGCTCAAGTCGCACGGCCCCGTGAGCTACACAGTGTTGCAGCTGGCCAAAGCAGGTACTTGACATCATAGGCTACGGAGGTATAGGCTGGATCAATCGTATGTTGAGCAACAAAGAGGTCTTACTTGGTGAAAGGGGCACAGTGCAGCACTTGTTTATGCCTACTCCTGCTTAGACGGACTTTTCAGGAGATGAGACACACGTCTCAGGTAGAATGAGGCAGAACTATCCGTAAGAACACTTCGGGCTCGGAGCGAACGTCGCTAGAGATCTCCTCCATGAGATTGGGAAGGAGGGTAGGAGGAGATTAATGTCTAACCCTAAATTTTTCAGCATAACGACTGACTCTAGTTTACTTACCGCGGAATAGCTCTATTGCAAGGCAATATTACAAAAAAGCAGGGTGTGGGTTGGTTGCGAAGGATTCAGGGTTGGATCAAGGAAAGTTCAGCGGCAGATTCGCTGGGGCAGAGTAGGGTCGTGGAAGGGAAGAGGAATGCACGAATTTCATGTGGAAGCAATAGGAGTTCTTTTTGATTCGAAATTATCGGTTCAGCAAAAAAAAAGAACCTAAATTCCTGAAACTCTCATTCCCAAATATTTCCATGTGTTAACTGCCCTTTTCCAATACTAGGCGAATTTTTCACCCTCACAAAAGAATTTATTTTGTCAAGGAACTTGAAAATTGCTTCAGCCAGATTTTATTAATCAATCCGTTCAGATTCTTCATCTACGAGTGCTTTCTGGTCAACAGTTACCGCGGCCAAGAAATTCGAACGCCAAGGTAAATTTTAAAATTTTTGAACATTCGACTGTTTCGGAAAGTTGAACTTTTCACGAGGCTTATTCCATAGCACAGGTTTAGGGAAAGCTATTCACGAAAGCTTTCACAAATTCACAGTACATGGCGTCATGGACAATTAAAAAACATTATTAAAAAGAATGCACACAGAATACATGTACTTTCTCTATCCTTTGCACTTTCTTTTTTAAATTCGTCCTTCAAACTGCTTCCATCGAAAAAGTGTACAATAAGGCATCCAGGTTCAAAAAGCAGGGAACATTTTTCTCAAGGTCACTGGTAGTTTAGGGGCTGCTGAAAAACTTCTGGAAGTATAATAGCTCAAGGTTCACATTTTAAACCCTCCCTACGCACACCCTCTAAAGCGAGCTATTTTCTATCTATGGGTCGCCACATACATCATTTTGCACCATTTCTGCGCTAGAATATTACAACCTTGAAGATCTATCTCAGTGAAGACATACTAGGGTATGTCTGACCTTCTTCATGCACTCTACTTTATTTTTACTCTCCAATTAGACGCTGTCTTTATGAAAGCTCTTCTTTTGTGAATTGCAACTGAAACTTCTAGAGCTTTTTTGAGGCAGTAAATTTGTGAAACAAAAGAAACTAGATGAAGTTCCAGACAAGAACTTCGTTTACTGCTTTAGGAGAGACTCATGGATCGTTCGTAGTTCATCGGAGATATAATGGCGTATCCACCGGAGCGGACTAGTTGCCGAGCGACACGCGATACGAAAAACGAGTCAGAAAACGACGGCTAAAAGTGCTAAGGAGAATTTATATTACAAGACATTTTTAAGATCCAGCTTAGGATAAACAGTTTGCTAGCGCTTTAGCTTTTGGCCTGTCAGAACGCACTACTTACTACATTAAAAGGCAGCAAAGTTAGAAAGAATTCATGATGGTAATCTCCCTTCCCTTAAGGCGCGACGAATTGGACGCCCTAACTTTATTGCCAGAAATCGACTACCGCACTGAGCCCAGTCGCGCTCAGGCAGACGTGGACGGATAGTTAGGAAGTTTTCCTATGGAATAATCAACTCATGTGTTTTGGAAATGTGAATCGTATTTATATGGACCCTACTCGGCCTTCCTTCACATGCCTCTTGAATCTCTCAGCGATTCGAAACTGACTGCGTTCGGCGAATGAAAAGCGCCGAGGCTGCTGGAGATAAATCGCGATAAGGATTCTAAGAGTAGGACAAGGGCGTGTCTGCTGAATACACGAAGGTGTAAGGATCCATCGCGAACACTTGCCAGATATTTTATATCTGAAACATCTTTTATTCGGCGGCACCAAAATATTAATGTTTGATCGTGGCCTGCCCCGTTTGCAAGCAATCCTCGCTCGGCACTCACGCGAACTGGCTGATGGATCCACTTGGACCAGCTCCTCAAGCAGAAAAGAACTCGACAAGCACAAAGATAATCCCATCATTCTGCCAGGGTAGTACGCGCTGTCGTGTGGGTGTGCACAAGCTTGAGAAATGCAGAACCCCAGATAGTGGCCAAAGCTTAGGTATTGGTTGTTTCTGCGCGATAACTCCAGTGCGAAAGAATGGGCATCACTTCGAAAAATGAACCTCAAAAATATCAGCAATAATAAGAGGATCTGCGCCACAGACAATCCTCTCTTTAAGGATCGGCGCTTATTGGATTTCTTATATCCATTTAGCATCGGAAAGGCATTGGCGATATGAGTTATTTTGACCACATAACTATATTATAGGGCGTGACGGGCAAAGGATATAGGTGGGTTTATCCTCAAAGGAGATCTGATGACACGACCAAAAGCTAATGGGTTCGCAGCCTTCGAAATGCACTGAGTCAGCGTCAGTCATGAACGAGAGAGATGATATCCGACGCCCGAGTTTGAAGGCAATGGCAGCTTCGTGAGCCACCCATCAGACCGACTATTTTAACAAGCAAACTACCAACAACCAGAAACCCTCGGCCCAGCGCACACGCCTCCCACTTCACCCATATGTTTGCAGGCCTTAACCCGGTCCATATCGAACAGGAGTCGCGTTCAGGTTCGTCCGTCATTCGACGAGTCGTTCCAGTTCCAAGTATCCGTACCAGAATTGGCGCTAGTGCGATTTTTGGTGCTCGACGACGACTTTATTGGTGAGTTTCAGCAATTTAAAGGTAGCGAGTACGACATAATGGATCTTCGCCCGGGAGGTAGAATCTGTGGTAGCCGTAACCAGGCGATAAAGGAAGTATAATGCAGAATTTCAGCAGGAACGGTGCGCTAATCGTAACACAGTTAGGCTCTAAACCTGAGAATCTCACTGGCCCTCCAAAACCACCCCGACTTGCAGTTTGTGATATCATTATCATTAGCTTTCGATTTCCATTTAGAAAGTGCCTCACCTCTGCTGAAAAGGGCATAACTTGTGATCCAACCGCTTGTGACGTTTTGTTGCGCACACTATGCAGGAGACCAGCAGCTTAGCCGTAAGCTCGTCATGGGCATAGTCAATGGGCAGGGTCAGGATACCGTTATCGTTCTTCTTAATAGAGCCACGGAATATAGGCACTCACAAAACACGGAACGGATCAGACAAACGTTTGGAGCAAAAAATAAAAACATGAAATCAATTATGTAGTGATCTTCACTCTTTCATTATTTACGACTTTGATTGCACTACATTTCTCAGTAAATCCCCGGATTTAGAATTAGGAAAAAAGATTCTGAGCTAGTTTTGAAGTCATTATTGTCAATTTGTACGAAATAAACATAGTTTTATTTGAGGGAAAGCAGGATAGGTTAGAGCAATTTTCGAAAAGAACAATGGATCCTAAGAAGTTGCGCTTTGACGCTTTTTCACGTAAACTGAATAATAGCAGCTGTCGAAATGCCGATTTCTGCCGTCTGAATTTTCCAAGCTTCTATGTTATGAATCCGAGTAGAACTATAATTCTAAGGAAAACCACACGGTTTGCCAGAACGGGAAAAAGCGCTTTCAAATGGCATACGGAGTTTTCGGGTGCTACATGCATCGACAGAATGCTTTTATACGAAAAACGCTACGATATTATGTTCCAACCCAACACATAAATATCCATAAACAAGTGGATCTCTACAACAGTGATAACCAACCTTTCTATGGGTGTCAAAATTTTAATCGCTGGTTTTCAGGTGACGACTTCATTGGACAATACACGATCCCTTTCGAATGCCTGCAACCAGGTAAGGAAACCTGTTACCAGAAAAACATTACATCGGCCTCTGATCTCATTCTACGTACAGTAACTTGATACCTTTCTTCTTTTCTTCCCCTCTGTCAATCCCGTGCCGTGGCAAGATCCGCTACTTACATTGTCCTCATAATAGATATCCAAAAGTCGTCTAAACACCTTCAGAAATACCTTTCCCTTTTGCTCTTCATGTGGCATTCAAAAAAGTCCAAGAACGAGTTCTCTAACCACTGCATGAGCTATCGACGACGTTTTTGGTGGTCGACTCAGCCAGAGCTAGATGAAATAAAAAAGGCGACAAATCAGCTTGTGAGGGCGGAAAACGGACTATCTATGATCCAGTCTGCGAAAACGATAGCTCGATAGATACGATAGATCCGAAACGCGCCAGCGGTTTCAGGTGCATAATCGGAACAGACATAACGCGGGAATAACGCATAACATAACCCTGTTTGTTAGTATCCTCTCTATATGCAAAGCAGTAGTTCGTGTGTTTGTCCGTTTGTCTGTTTTTAACCACTAGGCTCGCTAACTAGGTAAACCCCCCAAAAAGCTTGGGGCATGATTCCAGATGGATGGGAAGCTATCTTTAGGCGTGTACGGTTGTGGGCAGGCCTTAATTAAGAGTGTACGGTAATGGGCGAGCTCGCTCTCGTGGCGGGGTTTGCGCCAAAATCTTTGCTGCAAGAGTAGAGTTTTGCGTAGAAGACTCGATTGGAGTCAGGTATCGCAGTATAGATTGGGTGCTGTGGTAAAGTGGAAATTCCCTCAAGTCACATGCTATCCTCTCTATCCTCTCTACCAGTCCCATCGCCCAGCTATTCCGGGCTCTGTACTTTGGCAGTCGAATGCCGGGCTGCGCTGCCGCCATTCCTCTCATCTGCACACGTCGCATAGCACCCAGCGATCTGAATCACTTCCCCCCCCCCCTACCAATTTTGTGTTCGTTCTATTTACAGCGCACTCAGCAGTGCAAAGTCTCACAAAAGTGGCATGCAGTGTTCACCTCTGTGACAACGTTATCTTGCCGTTAGTCCGCATCTATGGAATTGGATTTTGATTTCTGATGGGGAGTGATGGCAAGAAAACGTACTGAGAGAGGTGAACACTTACGTATTCAGATCATAGGGGAGTCCATCGCTCCAAGAACTGACGACACGGTAAAGAGAACGAACACAACTGGTGATGGGGAAGGGGAGGGGATGGGGGTTGATTGAAATCGATGGGCGCTAAATCGACGTGTGCAGATGGGAGGAATGCCTAGCGTCAGCCGGAGCATTCCGACTCAAAGAAGGAGCAGAGCCCGGCGCCGGGCGATGCGACTGGTTAAACTAAATCCAGTATCTTTCTTATTCTGCCTGTTAGCTTTGATGTGATAGCTGGAATCTCTGCCACTCTTTTCGAAGTTAGTGGCATCGAATGATAGCCGCTCTCCGATGGATGTGGTTCATGTGATGGGGTGGCTTATATGAAGGACGGGGTCCATGGGAAGGCTCCACTACCTTTCGCTCTTATTTTCAATTCCGTTCTTATTCGACGAGTCCATAAAAACACCAAATCGCTGTAAAATCACCTCGTTACGCCTTGCCCATAGCGGTAGTCGACAGAAAGAGCGGATTGATTAGTTTATAGTCAAGGTTGCCATCATAGCGTTTTCAGTTGCTTTCTTCCCCACTTTTCATCAACTGATTCCATTTGTATCTCTCGGAAAGAGGATGTTAATTGATAGTCTAGTTATGTGTTGTGTCCCAGTACGTATGAACGTCTCAGCTCCCAGACCCAGCGGACGAATGGTTTGGAGCGTCGAGGGATTAGTAAAGAAGAGCATGTGCCCAACTGCAATGCTCCAAGGTACCTCCTATGTCTGAGCACCCTCTTTGGCATGAGCTTCAGGCGAGCAGACGCAATATATCGTTGTGCAGCACAACGTCTTTAAAAGAATGCCGGATGCCGGGGTTCTTTGGAAGTCACACAAGTGGAAAAAATGAAATGTGATGTTCGAGCGCTCTGTTGAGGATCGAAGAGCACGAGACATGCCATATACCCCTGGACGTCAAAGATCGAGCGGTTGAAGCACGTAGAGCAAGTTCGAACCCGTCCGGCCAGACTTGTCCGTCAACGAATGGATCCCACGGGGCAGTTAATGACTACTGATGACCGTCGGCCGGCCGACTAGATCTTTTCTCAAAGAGAATAGAGTGAATTCGGATTCTCCTGGGAAGATTCTCCATGGGCTAGATCGACGGTAACGACAAGTAGTAACACTACCACCGCTAATGTGACCCAGTTGACAGCCGAAGTGACCGTGCTCCCAGTACTGAGCAGAATGTTAAACTGTAGAACCAAGGGAAATGAGAGAACAGAGAATTCACTGATACTGCCATGTCTCGCGGGAGCAGCTTTAAAGACACAAGGTGTAGTGGCCGTAAGAGTTGGAAACAATGCGGAACTCAAATTCGGAATCCATTCACGCCCTGACCAGCTAATCCCTCAGTCCCTTCGAAGTCCGCTGATTGATTGCAGATTTGGTGCCCACTTGTAGTATACCGCAACGATTTTGAACAGAGGTTTAAAATGTGGTGCATCCCGGAGGGAGCTTCATAAACGCCAAACTCTTCACCCTCCTTACGACAAAATGGTCACAATCGTGGTCTGACCCCGTGCTTAAATAAGTGGATGGGTTGAGGGTGATTAGCCGATGAGCCAGCGGTCATAGTCGTAGTCCTTCTGGTCGATCGTATCACATGCATGAAGAATGCAGATATGAATTGGTCGCTAAGTAACGCCGCGTAGCTTGCTTTCGTCGCGTTCGCGCATACGCGTGACAATCGATTCAAGGTGTTCGCTTGATGTGTGACTCAGAGGAACACAATACCGCAACGCGCGGCGTAAGCACCCATTTGGTATGCACCATTTGTGGTGCCTGACAAGGACATGTCATGTCTGTCTGAGGAAAATGTCAGAATTTGGGACCTTGACGACTGACACTAACGAATTTGGCAATTGCAGCGATTCAGCGATTCGAGAGCTCGGGAAAGTGGCCTAAGCCAACATGCGACGTGGGGTCCTTCTCTTTCGCGCGCCGACTTTCGCCAATAGTCACACTCTCAAATAGCTGGATCGTTGGAACGGCTGACACTGTCGGAATCGCAAGTGCCAAACACCAAAATCGCGAAGTGTGACACCTGCCCAACAAATAATTTTCGCACTCTGGAGAGCGAGTTATCTAAAAACGGCGATCACGTCGGAGAAAGAAGTTTAGTTCGCGCTAAGGAACTAAACAGCTATAGGTACAATTCCCTGCCCATCTAATTGGCATTAGATTGATATATTTGGAGGTTTCGCCCACTGGTGAAAAACTCAATTTCGCATTAAAGTCATTACTTCTCCATCTCAAATCAAAACTAATGGAAACATGAGCATAGCGCTCACTTGACCTCTCTCTGATGGACAAGGCGTTTTTAACATTCCTCACGAAACCAACTGACTGCTTGTCAAACCCCACGGCTTACGAGATTCAGCTGACATTGGTTCAGTCCCAAATGACAATAGGGCACGGCTGACTGCATGTTACTCAAAGTCAAACAAAATAACCATTTCTGCGGAAGAAGCCCTAACTCGAGAATTCGATAAAAACAGAAAGTTCATGAATTTTCATTGTTATGAAAAAAAAAGTCATTGCTATTTGGAGTGAAAAAAAAACAAATTACTTTTCAAAAAAAAAATGAAAAAAAAACAGGGATCATAACTGAGGGATTTATGGCCAGGCCCTAATAACGTACTTCAGTGGAAACTATTCGGAGAGTCAGGGAAAGAACTGCATCGCATTTTTCATTCCATTCCAGGTGATGCCCCGTCAGATGACAGTAGGAACGATCTCTGGATCACACATCCCCTGGCTGGTCAGAGTAATTACCCAGACCGCCATAGTCGTCTTAAACAGGGATCGCCGCACAACATAATCCTGTAATGGTCAACACCAACATGCTGATCCATTTGCCCTTTAATGTCTCATTACCACGAAAAACTGATCATACAAATTGTAAACAGAACACATCATATGAAAACTGAAAACATTCCGAAAATGAGGCCGATGACGCAGGATCAGCTAGGCGGTACCAGCCTTCTTCATTAAAAAAGGATCTCTAAATTTAAAGGTACATTCCACGTAAACAGGTGTAGGTCATTGCGTCTCAAATCGAACCAGCACTTGCAGTGACAGGTCACCATCAACGAAATAAATGAAAAAAAAAACTGCAGAATATCCTTTTAATCCCATAGCGCGCTTATTGTGAGCGAGTATTTTATAATGTCAGAGAAACGGCTAACCAATAAGAATACCGCTGGGATGGGCGCAAACCCCGCCCACACGATTGGCGCGCCAAGCGGTTTTGAGGTTTTTCATCAGTTTTTTTTCTTTATCTCATTACTGGTAGCCTTTTTTCTTGTTTTAGTTTCTGATATTACATTAATAGTAGACTTTACCACGAATGGTTCATTTGCGAGCGCAATGACCACTACATATGTATTCAATCGGGAAATGTGACTTGTCGCCGATCTTTTAACATCTCATTACTTTCACCATCCGAAATCTCTATCCAATTGTGAGAAATTTGGATGTGTTTGCGACTATGAGTGACAATCGGGTGCATGGCGTGTTCTGGACCGACTAAATGACCCATTCCTGATCATCGTGTACCGCCTTTCTCCCTCCCACTTCTCCATGTTTTCAACTTGTATGTGTATGTTGAAGGTACTCCATTCCTAATTGCCTGCTTGATAAAAGCTCTGTAAAGGTAAAGTTCATGAAACTCAAGATGCTTTCAATTTTCAGGATTTCGCCATGTTCCGCTTTTGAATAACGAAGGCGACCCGCTCCCGAACGCTACGCTTTTCGTGCACATCGCGGTCACCAACAAACGTGGAGGAGGGGTAAGTTTGGGCCACAACTCCTCCTTAGCAAACTATTAGGTACCGGATATCTTAGTGTCGCTTTTCTGAGTTCAGGAAGTTTTGGGGCCGATTACCATGGAAAATCAATATCTCAGAAAGTCTTTTTGCTCATTAATACTGCGAAATATGTTGCTTATTGTTTTCTATTGTTGGTTCAATTTAACTTTCCCCCAATCTCGCAATCTCGCACGGGGCTGCACCAGTCTTGTGCTGAAATGGTAGGACACCTTAGCAGTGACTGATCGATGGTGCACAAACGCTTTAACGAAGTTGATTGCACAAGAAATTCTAATAATGTGCTCATCTGCTACTCACGTGTGCTCAAAAAGGGTGCGTTTTTGACCCTATGTGGCAAAAAAGACTCCGGGAAAAATTGTCCAGTTGAGCTGGTAAGTTTAACTTTTCCACCATACAGTGCAGACCCTACTCTAACTAACTGTATACTTCTTTTGTCCAGGCCTAACTTTTTAGCAAGTGAGAGGGATGATTTGTCAGATGATGTCAAAACCGACCTACCTCTCTTTTTCGACTCAAAAAATTCCTAGCTTTAATCGTACGAGGTTTCCACTCATACTGGTAAATGGGAAAGTGCTAATGAGTCATTCGATGAATATGCTGTTTCACTCCCCGGATTCTGAATTAAAATATTGGTGGTCCGAAACTCGTGGTGAAAAAACGACACTAAGATATCCGGTACCTAAAACTTCATAATGATCCAAGCGGCTTCAAACGATTTTGAACAGCTGTGGATGGGAATTTCCAGCGCCACCTTTTTTGCGTTTTGCAAAATTCTCTGTCAATTTTCGACAGGTTATTCAAACCATCGCAATAGAACGGGCGTTGGTGGGGAACCTTGAGAAAAAAATTCTAAACCAATTCGGACACAGAAAAAGGCTATCATGTCGAAACTTTGGCCGCTGGAAAAAAGTTGAAAACTGCGAAGGTGCAATTATGCTGTGTCGTATGTATGGTAAGCCAAAGTTGATGATTCTGGATGGCATGGTACGGCTCTTTTGAGTAAGGGTGAGGTCGTACTGAACGAAATCATGCCACTTTTCCTTTTGAAAAGTGATATTGGACTCAAATGAGGTGTCGGTAACTTCGGGGAGATTTATAAAACTTTTTTTGAAATTTTTGTGGAAATTTTGAAAACTCGTCAGAAACTCGATGAGTCACTTGCATTTATACTTGCATTCATTGTATTTTTTTTGTTTTTCATGGTCAGTAAAGACTCACAGCTATGTGATTTTTGGGTGAAATCAGTCATAGGTGGGATGAAAGGATGTAAGTAAGACTTGGAGACGGAGGCGAGTCGTAGAAGTTTAGCTATGGGTTGTATGGTGGATTGTATCGCCCCTGAAGGGGAGATGACTCATGGTCAAAAAGAGCACAATTTCTTACTCTGTTGAAATGAAGCGTTCTGAGGATGTTTTTGGTTGTTATATGCTGCTTTTGCCTGCAGCTCCCCCTGCAGAAGTTTCACAAGATTTATGAACAAAATTTTCGCCTCAGGCGGGACTCGAGCCCAGAGGACCTGGGACGAAAGTGTTGTTCGCAACCCAGCATTTTTGGGTTCCAATATCGTTTCCTACCGAATCAGTCAGAAGTCACGACAGCAATGGGCAAAGCAAAGCTGGGGGCGTGGCCGCCGTTCTCTCCGGCGGGGGCGGAACTAATCGGATTAACGTCGATTTTTTCAGAAAGCCAAGAAACGGGGCATGTCAGTCAAGCGTAAGTCTAGTCGAGTGAACACCGGCATGAAGCTCGTCGGAATCAAGGTGAGTTGTTAGCCAACGGTTCCACCGATTTCGACTCTTCTTCAAGAAAGCCGAGTGACTGCCTTATCCAAGACGACCAAAGCAACACTACCCATTCCTCAAAGGGATCCTACCTCTTAGCTAACCCTTCACCATTTGGCTCCTTGGTGTCATCGAGATTCAACCGCGAGAGTGGCCGATTCGAAAATACGACCCCCAATTCTGGTGCGCCTTGAGCCATCAGAGGTGTTCAGCAGAAGGGGGAAGTTGTAGAAAATGTTCGAATTCGCAAAAAATCCATTTTCCTGCGTGTTTCTTCATTTCATGTCCTCCGAAAGTCTTCGAGAACACTACACCATTTTGCCAAATACAAATCCTTCTCAAACTTTCCCAAATTCGACCCACACCCTCCCCTCTCAACTTGCCTACATGGATGGGCTTGATCATGAACAACAACTTTCCCAAAAAAGGTAGAGACTAAACAATGAGAGGCTCCGGGTCGCCACGGCCATTCAAAACCAGGTGTATACTGCTACATATGCTTCACAGCCAAATCTGCTGAGCGATTCTTCGAACGCGATTCTAAAGCCAAAGACCGCAGCGGTAGTGGGGAAGGAATGAACTCGCGAAGATTCAACTCCAGAACCACTTGCCTGGAGTTTGGAGTCCGGCTACGCGATTTCCTTGAGATGCTTGGCCCACCCAGGCCCTCCCCCCTCCCTCTTCCTTAGCCTATTCTGCATAGGAAGTGAGAACCTTGCGCACTTTTTGCTATTTTTCGCTTTCCGAAGCCTTTACTTCGTAATCCCCTACTCGTTCAGCTTAGTAGTGATTCACAGCACAACGAGAAAGACCGAGGAGACTCCTAATTTTTGAAGAGATTCCAAAGTTCCCTAGAGCTTGACGTGATCCTTAAGTGAAGCATCTATACGCCTGAACTAGCATTGCCCTCGAATCGAATATTATAGTGAATAAAGGATGAATTGTTAGGCGCTGACATGTTCCTTCCGAAGGATGGGCCATGCATCCCACTCAGTAAAATGTTCAGAGAAAATTGGCGATGAAGTCGAGAATCGTTGTCCTTATCTCCACTTTGATCCATATTTTCAGACCGTCGATGACCAGTTCAAAACGGCCGTCGCCCCACTTTGCGAGTCAATCGCCATGCGTAATAAGCTCGAAGCAGCTCTGGTGGGTGGAACAGTAAAACTGCCATTAAAATCCTCTTTCATCTACCTCCTGCTACTTGGAAAAATTCAGATTGACTGGCAAGAAGAATGCGGCCTGGGCCCTGCTGGTACTATTCGACAAGGAATCCGTCTCATACATTCACGAATGATGACACTGGCTGTGAATTGTAAGTTATCTATGAGTTAGATGACTGCTTGAATGGAAATGGTTGTGAGTACGGATGAGAAATCGCTCGAGCAGCTAAGACATCTAAAGGGTGAGAATATGACCAAGCAAGGCTAGCATACGCGGGTAGCGTCCACGTTCGACTCTCAATAAATCTCAGCATTTTTTCTCAGCATAGATGTTAGATAATTCAGCCTGTGAATGGATTTGTTAGTAACAGTTTATTCGGCTGATGTTTCAGCAATGGCGCCTTTTTTGGAGCGTAGAAGGACAAAAGACCATCTTGGTCACCAGCTGAAATATCTAAGATCAGCGCTGGGTTTGAGCGGTCCAAATACCTGTGGGAAGTCACCTTTAGGTTACATTATAACGGATCGATTAGAGGGTAGAGCGAGAATATCTAAGAATATTGACACTAATAGGAAAGTGACAATTCCAGGAAGGCACCACTCGGCACAAAGAAAGTTTTTCTAGAGCAATAGCAATTTCAGCCATGAATATTGAAGCAATTCGCCCTGTCTGCCAATAGCACCTAACTTGTCATTTCGTGATATAAGGGGATCGCATGTCGGAGGTGGGCCAGAAACCAAGTTGATCTTGTCCCTTGTACAGTTTAACTGGCTGAACACGCAATAACATACCCTCCCCTTCAAAAAGCGAGAAAGTGTCGGGTGCAGACCATGCACCACAAGTGACGACGGCCTTCACAAAATGATGTTTTCTGCCAATGAAATGATTAGCCTGTTGCAGTTGTATTCTATCGATTGTCACTAATTACAACTATCATTTACCAGAAATCAGCTATCACTATGAACAACTTCTAACCAGATTTACTTGGAGGCCGTCGTCAGTTGTGGTGTTTGGTCTGCACCCGACACTTTCTCGCTTTTTGAAGGTTACCTCGAGCGTGGTAGGGCTCGCTCGCAGGCAGAGGCGATAAATCAATGCTATAAACTTGTATCTAGAACAAGTTCAAGCTTCTAAACATGATCTCTAGCAGGATGAAATTTTGACCCGATCTTCGAAAAGTGAGGTTGTATAGGGTCCAAATTCAATCGAAAAATAATAGCTGCATGGTAACGTAGCCAATATACATAATTAGGTACAGAATAAATACAGGGTGGGGCAAAATTACTGGTGCACCTATACGTTTTGAATTTTTTAACACTTCTTGGAGATTTTCCTGTTTCACTCGCTTGTGATATGTTGCCTGGAGGTTGCGTAATTCCTACGTACTCGAATACAAAATGGTCCGTCGTTCTGACCTACGGAGCGCGATCATCAAACTTCACAACGACGGCAAGCAAACAAGAGAAATTGTGAAGATCCTTTCCGTACCTCGAAGGACGGTTCAGAATACAGTACGACGCTATAAAGAACTGAAGACCGAAGAGGACAGGGAAGGAAGAGGACGTCCCACAACAGCTACGAGTCGGAGAAATGTGAGGCTCGTCAGAGAAAGAATTCGAAGGAACGCCAGGAGATCGATGCGCCAGATGGCGAAAGACGTTGGAGTAAGCGCGAGGTCAATGAGGAGGATTGTCAGAAGTAAGCTAAGGAAGTTCCCCTATCGCTTGCAGAAATGCCAACTCCTGACGGACATTATGAAGAAAAGGAGATTGGAGAGATGCAAGAAGTTGCTGCAGCGATTCACGGTGGCACGCGCCCGAGACATCGTTTTCAGTGATGAAAAGATTTTTACTCTGAATCCAGCCTTCAACTCCCAAAATGAGAGGATTATTGCAGGATCACTTGCTGATGCTACCACCAAGGCAAGACTCCAGGAAAGAGCGAAACACCCCCAGTCCATTCTTGTTTGGGGAGGAGTCACCTCTACGGGGAAGACCCCACTTGTTTTCGTTGAAGCTGGTGTAAAAATCAACGCAGAGGTTTACAAAAATATCCTGGAGGAAGTTCTCAAGCCGTGGGCCAACTCCCATTTCGGAGAAGCCTACTGGTGCTTCCAGCAGGATTCTGCTCCAGCACACAAAGCAAAGATGGTCCAGGAGTGGTGCGCCGAGCACCTGCCCGACTTCATCAGACACGACGAATGGCCCTCCAGTTCTCCTGATCTAAACCCGATGGATTACTCTGTGTGGTCCATCTTGGAGAGCAAAGCGTGTTCTACCAGACATCCAAACTTGGACTCTCTTAAGGCGGCGCTTTCAAAATCTTGGGACGAAATCGATGACCAGTACCTGCGTGCCACATGCGAAGCATTTGTCGAACGTCTGAAGGACTGTGTGAAGGCTAAAGGAGATCATTTTGAGAAGCATTAACATTTTTTGTATTGTCATGTTTGTAGTAAATAATATTGATAATTAGAATTGATTTGTGAGAATTATTGTCAAAATGCCATTGAAAATTTAGTGCACCAGTAATTTTGCCCCACCCTGTAAGTTCCGACTACCCCCGAGTGTACACGAAAAACAGATGTCTTAGCGACGAGGCGCGGTGAGCCAGAAAGCCTTCTATTCTCCTTGAAAAAAGTAGTGGCAGGGTGAGTAAACCCGAGCCCAATAGTAGGTGCTCCGAGAAGCACTTTCTCCATAATGTACTATCACTTTCAGCCACTCCTCCATCATCACCGTCAGCCGGTTCGGAGACCAGTCGCAGTCAAGACGTTGTGCCGTCGTTCATGATCGAAAGCGACGACAAAAACGTAGATTTCGATTATTTCGCTCCACTGATCGATTGCCAATGATGTTGAGCCGTTGTTTTCAGTTCCCTGTGATCATCGTGACTGGGCAGATCCCTGACCAACTACAGCGAACCTTCCAAAAGTTGAAGACGTTGATCTCGCACTGCGTCGCCACACTTGGTCACGCTGACACCCTTCTGACTAAGGTGAGCTCTTCAGGGAAAAACTGGGAGACGGCATAGCCACATGTGGAAAATCGTGATGACATCCGAAACGTCACAAATACAGTATGATGTGGACCGACCAACAAGATTCATTTAATCACTAGTTTTAATAATTTTCTGAGCGCCAAGGAAGTTTTGGACCTTCTAACAGCCTTAATCACAACCCATACAACTCCATTGACACAGTTAAAACGAAAAAAATGGCCTAGCTGAAGAAAAGGAGATTTGGGACAATTCCCACTTATTTTTACAACAATTCTGAATCAGCACGGCCATTAAGAAAACTAGAGATACCCACATCTGCCTATAACATTCGTAGAAATTACTCTGTCTATAAAATCGCTCTCAGAAGGCACGAAATCGTGACTGTAATTCGTAGTAATAGGCGCATGCATAGCGCACCTTGAGAAACGTTAACTAACATAGACTATTTTCTAGATTGAGGAGTCAATCAAACACATATCGGAGAGCCATGATGAACTTGCTCATCTGTGCCTGGAAAGTGGCCTCAAGGGCCAGAAGGCCACAAGAGCTGCCGAGAATTTCACATGGAATCTGAGGTGAGTCTATTTGGCTGTTAAAAACCCTGCCTCGTTCTGAGAAGTCCGATTACAGAATAAATACGAAACAATCATCCCATACTTCTGAGCAATTTTTTGCTACTTTACTTTATCTTGAGTGCTTGATTTTATCTGTCTACTTTTCAGGCTTCTCAAAGCCCAACTGAGTCTGGTCAGTAAGAGCCAGGATGAGGCTCAGGACATCATCACGCAGGTAATCATATTGAGTGCTTGATTTTATCGATCGATATTTAAAAGCAAACAGCAATTAATTGGAGAGAAAAAAGATCTAGGGGTGCGTTGCGCAGGCTGCATGCCTGAATAAATTACGTCGGGTTGGTCAGAAGAGCAAAAACAGTGTTGACGGGAGGAAAACTCTTTTTATTTGTAGCATGACCCCTCTACTTCCCCCTTTCGCTATGTTTCCCTGGTAATTATTAGCTGAGGTGTGGAGTGATGACAATGAAATATTTAGAACATACATGGATAAAGGATAAGGATAAAGGATAAAGCATTTGCCGTTGATCAATCCCTTTTTGGGATGCGGCACGCATTCTACTTCCATTTGTACATTCGTAGTGGCGTTTGAATGCGATGTGGCCTATACAATGACTTGCGGGGGCCAGCCGATGTACAAGTCAGTGTTTTTATCCTCCCAGACAAGTCTGGTACCAATTAACCGACCCCGGAGGGATGGAAGGCTTGGTTGGCCCGGGCGACATTTGATCCCCGGACCGCTCGCGTGGTAAGCGCGCCACTTGTCACTACACCACTTCCGCCTACCATACATTATCCTTACATACATGGATACGACTGATAAAAACACCAATAATAATTTTCGATCCTTTCTCAGCACTGATTAATCTCAAATGAATGCTCCATTTTTGGCGTAGTTGCTGCTGTCCCCTACCTTTCCCCTCACACCGATTTCCATTTACCGTAAACGGGTAGATTGGGTGTTACATCACATTCCGTTATGGTAGTTAGCAATCTTTTCTAGCACAAAAGTCAAATCGAAAGTAAAGAAAGAATGAAAACATTACTCAGGAATGAACAAAAAATGAAAAGGAATGTTCAAGGTAAACCTCACTTTTCCTCAACTTCCTAACCACTGGAGACCATCTTACCTTTCGTTTGTTTCAAAAAAGCACGCATATATCATAAGGTCAAGCCGCGCATCGCACAAGTGCATTGCCGCGCCCCGCGCGCGGCGACTTTGGAACGACGAGTAAGACGAGCGGTGATGAACATGCTTCTAACACAGTATGATCTCGCTCTCAAAACAAGTTTCATGAGTTCATACGGGATGCTTTGAGCAGGCCAGCTAACCACAAGTTTTATTCGTCCGCGCCCTTTTAGTGGAGTAAAATTCATAACCACCAATTTTTTCGACCAACATGAGCTCCTGATTACTAAATATCACCCCACACATTCTAACTTACACCCACGGCAAGTGGCCTGCCGAAACCCCAAGTTTTTCTAGGTCACAACTCGGCCTCTTACTGGTGAAGTCGCGGCTACCGTGACCCAGACACATCAAAGCCGGCCTCTGGATGTTTTGATCGTTCTTTTCCACTTGTACTCATTTATGTTGCTATTCAAAAAGAACAACAAGCACACCCACTTTCAGGTTTTCGACACCGGTGGCGTTTTGGGCATACTGTCGTCGAAAATGATGGGCCGTAGTGGTCGACGATTCTCACGTGTCATCCACGATCCCATAAGAGACTCGACTCTCTGAATTGATGGCGATCTCAAACTCGCTAGGTACTCAAGGAAAACAAAATGTTTTTAAGCACAAGCACATCTACAAAGATCTCTATTCGAATTTGGGAAGAATTCTTGGGAATTTAAGAAGAGAAATAGCAAATTTCTATACGGTGCAATCCACTTTCCTATCACGTCACTCCCGTGAACGACCCTTCGACACATAGGGATCGACCCCACGGACTTTTCTCACGAAACTCGCACTCAATCAAATGTTGCCCAAACCTCGAAACACGCCATGTGATCACTCACTAAAGACGGCGTACCATTTCGACCTTCACTTAACACAACATTTACCCGGTTCATCTCAACACACAGTTGTTAGGGAAAGTCGCGATCACACCATCATTGTTTGATTTTATCGATTTTATTCATGTAATTATCTATAGTATTTGTTGAATAAAGTTTTCTTTATTTTTACTGCCAAATATATACAGATCATACGAGATGAGGTCAGTCCGAATCAGATCCACTTCCGTAGGCGCAGAGGCCAAGCAGTCCATTAGTCGGTTTTACTTCCGCAGTGGAGGGCGTTGGAGGAGGAGCAGGAGGAGGTGGTTCAGGACACTCATCAGCTGGTTCCTCTTTTATTTCCAGCTGGAAAAGAGTATGATTAAATGCTATACCAAATCAAACAAGCAAAATAAATCCATTGCGGACCGTATCAACGATAAAACAGACGACAAAACCTACTAAGGTTAACAAATAACGGCGGCTCAAAATGGTTTAAATTTCAGCATAAATCTGAATTTCCTCGTGAAAGCTCCTGGTCCACATGTTACGTATCCCATTATTGAGAATCAGGTAAATTTATTCTGAGTAGAGTCTCTACTGTGATCAACAAGCCCAATGGCGAAGGAGGCACTTACAACTGTAAAATAGCAAAGCCAATCGACAATATGTGATCGCATCGATTTGAGGAGCTTCAGAAGCCCCTAGAAACAACACTCAAGCAGTTCAACATCAGTTAAGAAGATAAGAAAGCTTTAACCCTTTCGGACCTGAATTTTTCCCCGTGGAGAAATTTTTCTTCTAGCTATTGTTTATTACTTGTGAGCATATAGGTATCATTATGGCGAAATTTGGAAGCTATTCGATCACAAACAAAGAAACTAAGAAGCTTTGAAAATTGGCCCACCTTCTTAGTTTTTAAGCTTATGTCGAAACAATTCCAAATTTCATAGTTATGCCGAAAAAGTTTATAATCTTGCACAACATTATAACCCATAATTTTGATTAAGAATGGATCTACTTCAAGTATTTTAAGAAAAAGTGACACTTGCGGGGACCAGCGCCGATTCATTGTTGCACTTGTACACAAATACTTGTAATACTAACAGCAACACAATGAAATGGCAGGTTTAGCTCATAATTAGGAAGGGGAAGGTTGACTGAAGCAACCTCTAGCAGGATTAGAAAAACCATGCTGTTTCAGCGGCAATGCAAACATTTGAATTTGATGGTGGCAATTGCCACCGCCAGGCCGAAAGGGTTAAACTAGAACTTCCAAATAGGACGTAGTAAAATTAGAGGTGCGCCAAATATAATTAGAGTAATTGAACAAACCTTCTTTTTCTTCACGATCACCATCTTTGATAACAAGGACCTCTGATCGTTGGCACGTTTCGGTGGATCCTTCGCAAAATTTGGCTTTATATCGAAAGGCTTGATGTCTGCAGGTTCAGCCAATGTAGATATCTAGAAATTAACAAAATAACGGCATATTCCAAATCAAAGAAAAAATTTTCGGAGCAGAACAAAACATTCGTTCACAGTGTTTTCACAACATGCGTTGCAAACACCTTCCCTGCAGTTTGAATGTGGAGAAGATGATATCAGTCATGCAATCATATGATCAATATCTACCTAACACTAAATGCCAACGAATGCAAGCCATTCACAAAAAGAATAATAGCGCTCTGAACATGGAACGATGTCAATTTTCTTATTCTCCATTTAATTCATTTCCCAGTCCGGGATAAAAAAGCTTTTTGTTCGGAAAGCAAGCCTCTATCAGTATTGGGAATGTTTTCAAAGAAGTTTGACAATGCGTAAATGCAGCCGCGCATTTTCTGCAGTGCAGTGCAATATGGACACATGCGCCTGGCACATTAAAAAATAATTAGTGCCAAAAAAGATTGACAAGAGTTAAACGACCGATGAAGCCAACAGTTTTTGAGCTTTGCAAGAAGCCCGTCTAAAGATCTTCATTATTCGTTATCGTTAGTGAGACATAAAGATAAAAGCAACACAAGGGAAGCGTCGGAAGAAAAACTCCAACAAGAACTTTGTGATACGAAAGACAGAATCAGAATGCACATTAAACTCTAGAATCTTTTTAAAGGTTGAAACATTGAGTAATGAAGAATATAAACACGTATAGTAACGTACCAATCCACTTGTACCAGGCTTGTTTCAAGTCTTCGTCCTCCTCTTCCTTCCTTCACGTCGTCCTCTATCCGTTTCATAATCTTACCATCAGCAGTTTTACCATAAACCTTCCTTAAACAGTGCACGATTCAAGCTATGAACATAACACATTCATTAAATAACAAAATTTATTGAAAATACCTAATCAAAGCTTCGTCCTCCTCCTCCTGTAGCTTTATCTGTTCAGGTATCGAAAGTACTGGCTTTAGTGGCTTCTAGAAAATCTTCCACATCAACAGCCTCTTTGTTTCTGCTGATTTCTTGTAGATCTTCCAGGTTACCTAAAAAGTATAGTATTTATCACACAAAACTGTGATGAGGAAGTGAGTTATTAAAGAAGAAGATTAGTAATTATGACGCTTGAGTACGCACCCATGGCTTCCATCTCCGCGCGACTCAACATCGTTCGTTTTTCGAGCATTTTCATTGGGTCCTTCTTATCCTCTTCTTCCTGCGCTTCTCTGGCCTTTTCAGCATCTTGATAAAGCTTCATTGCCTCGAATAATCGAGTAGCACCATGTTCCTAAATATGAAAATGTAATAAAAGGCGGCCTGCCACAATAAAAAAAATGCTGTGCTAGGAGTGTAGTCAAGCAGTACAGTGCCTTACAGAACTTCAGCGTTCGCAAGAATATTGGATGGGTAAATAGGTTCGAAACATTTGAGTCTGAATTCACTCTCTTCACTTCTTTACTGGAAAAGGTCCTGTACTATTCGGAAGCACTTCTTCACCTCTACAATAGTGTACCTATATTTTCTTTGATATTCCAAATGCAATAGCATATTGCGCCATATAGGATGACGAAGCTATAGATAAATCGGTTAAAAGTTGAATCTGGTTGGAAGCGGTTCTAAAACCATAAAAAGAGTCCCTGATACGGGCGACACAATACACTAGGTAACAAATCATAGCTGAGTATGATTGAGGCTGGAAAAACGTCGTGGTTTTGCTCAGCTTGTTCGCAGGGCGAGATGGTCATAAGAACCTTAGAACAGCTAGATTGTATCACTTTAATCGAGGCTACGAGCTTAATTACCATCTCGATATTGATGCATTATTCCCTGACAATGTTCAAAATCGAGAAATTGTGCTAAAGGGGGGCATTTCCGAATCAAAACTTTTCACAGAAAGCACGAAATTCCGTTATTACCCTAGCTAAACACACACACACATAAACAACAAGGCTCAATCTCGTTGTGCTATAGATGTCCCAGTGCTCTTCATAGCCCCAGGAAATGTTTTAATTTTTCAGGACTTCACGAGATCGCCTCTGTAGCCATGTGACAGAGATAAGTGAAAAGAGGAAAACATGAAATGAGAAACACAAACAGCGGGATCGTGGACGGGCTCTAATTCCGATTCTAACGGGACTTAATAATAAGATAATTACACTGAAAAAGTCAATCTACGAAAAACATCAAAAAAAGTTTGAAGTTTGGAAGGGTGAGTGTAGTGACAAGTGGCACGCTTACCACAAAAAACATCACACTATACAATGAATGGTTATGAAAACTCACATTCTGATAATCACAGTTCTCCAAGTCTGTTTTGAACGTGATTTCCGCTAAGCAATTTGGACACCTGAACGAAACGAAGGAAATAAAAATGAGATAAAGATAATAGAAAACAGATGGAAAAAATGAAGCTTTGTAAGTAAAAAAAACTGACAAGCTTCCTAAGTATGAAAACTTACTTGAAATAAAACCGAAATAGCCTGAGGCCCAGGTAATCTTCACCCTCTACCGTCTCTCTTTTCATATTGAACTTCTTTCCTTTGTAAATGTATTCATGACATGTATTACATTGCATATTGAATGGAGTCATGACCCGTTGAACGAACTGTCTGGAAATAAACAGAATTTAAGATTCTAAAGAGGAAACGGAAAACCATTGTTAGATTAAACTCCGAAAAATAGAAGTGTTTCGGGCTTTTCAGAATAGCAGTGGGAAAGTAGCCTTACTCACCGCTTAAACATGATTAAAATTTGATCAAATTCTTGGAGATCTATCGGTCCTAATCTAGCAGACACACCAAGGATTGCAAGATTTAGACATCTTTTACTTACAGCTCGCCGCCTTATAATTTTTAGCACACTTACGAAGCCTAACGGAAGGAGAGAGATGGAAATAAAGCTAGGAGGAGCACCGCATGTTTTAAGCCTTCGTAGAAAATAAAAGTACTGACGAGTGAATGGAGACAGTGCTGACATTCTTCATCAGATTCCCTCGAACGACCATCAACTTCAGTGTTCTCATTTTGGTGACGCCATCAATACAAGTAAAAATACCGCCGAAACATTCTTACCTTGAGCAAGCACTAAACTCAGAAGCCCACTTATTGCGCTACAATTCCTTCAAAATCCTATAAAACGTTCTGTTGAAGTAGACAACTTGAACTACTCTGCAGGATCTATTTCCTTCGGTCATTTCGCGCTCAGCAGAGAGAGCAGCATTACTTCAGCTCCAACTTATTTTGTCAACCTTAGGTAAATGAGGAGCCCGCGATGTTGGTGCAAGGACGATCACCCGTCAGAGGGGAGGCGAAACAAATCATCTTTCTTTTCGACAGAGAATGTTCCTATTTTTTTTGCTTAAGTTAAGGGAATGAAAAGCATGCACTCATTTATTTGCTTCATCATTGTACGAAATCTTATTAACATTTGACACAGTGTCAAATACATGACAATAAAGAATTGACAACACATCAACACAACTTACCGAGCTCGGGTTCCTTTCGCTCTAGGCAATTTAGTTGGATCATAATCCGGAGGGTAGTATTTCTGAAAGAGAAAATCGAATGACATTATGAAGAAGAGAAGGAAAATGAAATCGAAGAAACTTTCAAAAACCATACCTGAAATACTTTACGTTCTGTCCCGGTCATGTTTCAAACACGGAGATTAGACGACAATCCAACTCTACAAGAAGGAAGATTTAACTGCTAGAGTGCCCAGCTACAAGATTACCGAAAAGAACTGCGTTATTGACATGATTCGCACTGGAGCGCCGCGGCAACTCGTACACATCGCGCATGCCGCGCGCGACTTCGCGAACGGCCACGGGTGGGAGGTTCGCAGCTGGTACCGGGTGTGCTATGTCGGGGATTCTATTCTAGCAAATGGCGACGAACGCCTTGACTGCAAGGGTCAAAGATTTGGAGAAGAAGGCCAAAAAACCAGGAAGATGCCGATTTTCGGTCAGAGCGATAGGGTTGAAACAAAGCACTCCTTCAGGGCCCTAATGTTTCGAATGAGGGCCAAGTGCATGGCGCACCCCAGAGAGGACGACACTTATTTTTAAATTGTTCTATAAATCATGTAGAAATGGTTCTCACAGGCACACTCTCTCCCTCGCTCCCCCGTCCATGTTGCCCCGTTTCCAACCTTTAAATTCTTTCCTGTCGCTTCATCTTTCGTTCCATTGCTTAACGATTCGCTGTCCACCAGGTGACAGGCGCCATACGCTCGTCGTTAACGATTCGTAAGGAATGTGTTGAAATGGCGTCAATAAATTTCTCAGCAGTATCCTTCCACCCGTTTAGATTTAGCATAAAAACGGGTTGCGTAGGAGTAATCCACCGTTGAAGGAACACATTGCTATGGTTCCTTCAACCCGCGATGACCACTGTCACCAGTTGTTCGCCAGCAAGGGATCCCAAAAACTCCTGAAACTTTGAGACCTGAGTGAATCGATACTCAGGAGTCCGAGACGCAAAGCTTGCTATCCGAAGCCTAGAATGCAAAGTTTTCTCTAGTATCTCGTGTAAACAGCGTAGGAGCTTGTCCAACGCCATTTCCTCTACTGAATTCAACATTTATGCCTTCTTATGTTTTTGCTTTTCAACATGGAGCTATACCTGTGGAACAAACAAAATACTGGCCGTGCATTACACCCAAGGTTAACTATTCAGAGAATAAATGAGGAAGCATTTGGCGATGATCAGTCCTTTCTGGGATGCGCCACGCGATCTACTTTCGTTCTGACTCGTGGAGTCGTTCTGCATACAGTTTGACCTTCACTATGACATGCAAGGCCAGCCATGTACAATTAAGAGTTTTTTGTCCCAAAATCCTTCCTTAAATGCCTATCCTCTCACTCCTACGCACAACTCCGTGAAGGGGAGACGGAGGTTATAGTCGAAAGTGAGAAAACAGCGACTATGAAAATTCTGCTTTCTCAAGAACGTTAAAGAATTTCCGTCAGAAGAACTCTATTATAATACCAGATTAGTCCCCCGTCAACCGCCGGGACCTTCCTTTCCTGCGCAAGCTTTCTATCCTCCGCTATGGTCCCTTCCTCCTGTGACACCAACACCTCTGGAAGTGACGCGTATGCAACACAATGGTGTTTCATACAGTAGAAGGGACACAATCATGATATGACGGTAGATTTTTCGCTTCCCTTCCTCATCCTCCCTTCCTCTCTCCACTGCCCTCCAGCTGCCACTGCAGCACCATGTGGAATGAACGGAAGTGTGCTAAGCAGGTGTTTATATAGCCCTAAGAGTGTTATCACAACTATCCTGCTACAAAACATTGATATCTCAAATCCTGTAAGCTACCCGATTTGTTAGCGGTTTGTTTATCCCATGAGCTTCCTTCTCACTCACTTCATTTTGCGGACGGACACACATACATACATACATACACATACACACGCACACACATACAGACATACAAACCGACACACAAAGTTAGCGCTTTATAAAATAGAAGGATAAGGAAAAGCTTTCAATATACTCGCCGAAAATACAGCACCGCTCGTCAGAAAAGTCGACATCAGCTTCCAAACATCTGCAAATTGATACCCATCCATACACCTGCTTGGATCACGAGTGATCTTTGGCTGCTTCCACAGCTGGGAATGGGATAGAAACTGAGTTAGTTTTTTTTTTTTTCGAATGCTTCATCTTCTCACACATTTTATACCTGTCTCACAATGACGCCATTTCCTGGAATAGGGGAGTCATGGATGTGAAATGGGATAGATTCAAAGAGATTTCCACTTATATCCAGCCAAATGGTACAGCTGACAGCCTCGTGACGAGGAGCTGAACTTTCATAGGTGAAGATGGTTGAGTTCAAATTGGCTTGATGTGTTGAGTAGGAATGACTGCTTTTTTCGCCTTAGGTTTTTAAGGGTTTGGCTGGAAAGTTCAACATGATCTGGCTGGTGCCAGCCACTGGGTTTTGTATAAGTCCAGTTGAGTTTTAACAGTTTCAAATAATGGTAGGGAATTTTCAAAACTATGTTTTTTTCTTTATATTTTTCATCAATTATTTCCTATTCCCTTCTGATCTATTTCAACATAATTTTTGTTATCCCGGCTTTATTGTGCGTAAATGCACCTTACTGAAGCCTTTTTATCACCATTCCTAATCCAGAAGAACCTCTGGTATGATGATAGACGATGCATTGTATGTTCATATAATGAACGAATCACTGCCCGCTTTTCCTACTTCTCTCTCTTTTTACATTTGCTTCTGTCTACCACCTTCTATTTCATTTTATTTCTTCCCTCCATCGCTCTGTTCCTTTTTTTCTAATTGCGCTGCCCGACAGAGTGAGATGACGAGTCATGATTTTTGAATGAAATGACTTCCGTGGTCTTTCTCCTTCCGCTTAACCGGTTCCAATTTATGACATCACCACAAAACGTCATCAAGGACTCCACATCAAATGTTCCGCGCTTTTTTGTCTCCCCCGTCGACCGATCACCTGCCTGCGGATTCGATCCACCGCATGTAGCAAACGTCAATCTGTGGGAGTCTCAACTCAAGCGATGTTCTCACTGTTCCTATCGCTGCGGTCTCCTACAGGCTCGAAAATTCTGAGTCGCCGAGCCGATTTAGGGTGAAATTCATTTGAACGGCTTGGATAGTGTCACGATACCTTTTCACTTCAGTTTTCTGGTGTGCCATTCATCAGGACGCTTGAAGGCACAATACACGACCACCTGAGAAGGGTATCCTTTTCGGTAGTAACGTTAGACTAGTTTGGAAGTTGCACAGGTTTTTTTTTATTTTGCATCTCAAGGCTCGTGGCAAGGACGACAGGATCATACTTCGCTCATAACTCCCGCCTACTGCCACACCGACGTCTGCGTCTCCTTAGCCTGTGTGCAATCTCGTCGCTCTGCCGTTTGAAGCTCTCATTCAAGCGGTCACTTTTCTAAGCTTTCCGTAGGCACCAACTGCCATATTTTCGGTGTCTCTGACTATTTTACGGAACATTACTGGCCAAATTCCGCTACAGTACCTTTGATACTCTTCGAATCGATGTCGTCTGCGTCTCTTCAGTATCGTTTCGCCTTTTCTCTGTTAGAATCTCTCATTGAGGCGCGCTCTTTTAAGCTCTTAGAGGCGTGCCATAGCTCAACTGATGTCAGTTATCACCAATCATTTTATTTCTCCAACATCCTGTTTCGGCTTCAAGGAACTGATAGAGTTGGAATGTGAATTTCGCTTTTTTCATCAGTTCCTTTATCAGCAACACGCCCTTATCCTTATTTTCTATCGCCCCTCAGAGCTGTCAACTGTCATTTACGATCGGTGGGCACATTTGGGTGAGGGTGGCAGAACGAAACGCCGATGCGCCACAGAGGAACGGACACGAGAAAGTGTTTAAGATCCATGGGGTTTTAGGGGTGCGCCATGCAGCCGTTTCACGTGTACCCTCCCTTTCAAAAAGCGAGAAAGTGTCGGGTGCAGACCATACACCACAAGTGACGACGGCCTCCAAGTAAATCTGGTTAGTAGTGGTTCATAGTGATAGCTGATTTTTGGTAAATGATAGTTGTAATTAGTGACAACTGATAGAATACAACTGCAACAGGCTAATCATTTCATTGGCAAAAAACATTTACATTTTGTGAGGCCGTCGTCACTTGTGGTGTATGGTCTGCACCCGACGCTTTCTCGCTTTTTGAAAGGTAGAGTACAAAAAATTTCCGGCCCGCAAGGTGGCTTGCGATGTCAAAATTGTTTTGTTTAACTCTTTGCCAGTGCTTTTCAATTCTGTAAGGATGGTACCGTAATCGTCCTTCATCTTCGGCCACCGTTCGCTCGGCTGGTTGACTCGTGTCTACAAAACTCACATATTTGTATTTGTATTTGTTTATTACACAGGTAATTCTGTGTGGGAATTGCAAACAAGAAAAAAAAACGTAACAAAACAAAATAAAACAAACATCCGTAGACGAACAAGTGACAAACATAAACAGTGTACATTGGAACACAGCGTATGAACGAGGAGCAAGGACTATGATGTAAGATGCTTGTCCAAAGC
>MU870272.1:22961-33162 GCA_036418205.1 Ostertagia ostertagi | reverse complement strand
ACGCATTACCCTATGAAATCTGCTCTCCTGTAAGTACTACTGTACTTTCACCTACCACTCCCATACCTGCACTACATTCCACGGGCAATTAATGTCTACTGATCGACTCTTTGTGAATTTGCTCATCTTCCTGAGATAAAAAGGGAACTTCGGGAATTAGGTAGACTTGCTGCTGAATGAGCAGCACATCGGTATACGCCATGCGCCTGACTTTTAGCCAGAATTGAAAGGAGTTCGCAATGTATAATATTTATAACATTTAGCTAGAGTACAATAAGATAATATAGTTAATAAGAGGAGAAATAATAAGAGTCATAAAGATATTTAAGGTAATAAAGATATAATAATAATATCAAAAATTATAATAATATAAAGATACTCGTATGCCCTTTTGTTTCAATGATTCTTAACGATCAAACTAATTATTTATTCATTCAAAAACTTGTGTACTAATCCGTTTATCTGTTGATCTGTTTGTTCAAACATTCATTTACTTATTTATTTATTTATTCATTTATTTATTTAATCATTTGCAAGGTACCAAGTAGTGCTGTAAAAAACATTAAACGATGCTTAGACTGGACCACTCATGTAAACATAAATAGTTATGTAAACAAAATAAAAGCTGATCCTGATTTAGGTCAGGAAAAACTTCTATAGCCGAGCAGCCGGGTGTGGAGGCTTAGCGCCGTAATTTAATGGTTTTTCGCCTTCGTGGGAAATATTATATTTCAGGATAGGACGGGTCTCATACTGTCGAATTGTTCCCTGCTCATAACGATTCTGGGCCGAGAACCGGTTCGACGGCTCTGCGATCTGTTATCATTAGCACTGTCAATATCTGAGCAATGAACAGCACACAGATGGTAGAGCGATCGCTGCAAAAACACGCTGAAACAGCTGTGGATCAGTGGGGATCAACCATAGCGCAAAATGATTTGGGAGATGTCTATAAAGAAAGGAAAATAGTGCGTATCTCCTTAATCGGCCCTCTACTGGGCTGTGCCACGCATTCCTTTTTCCTTTTTCGGCTTCCTTCCAGAGCCGCCGTGGAGTTATAAAATCGCTCTGACCTGTACAAAATTCTGACGACGCAGACCTAAACTTCAGCGATTTTGCCTTCTCAGAACAGTGGCTTCGATCTAGGAAACATGAGGGTTGGAGGGCATAGTAGACCTAGACGGCGCAAAAACAAGATCCGATCCCCAGACAGTGCACGTGGCATGCGGTGAACTGGCCACTACTCGGCCGTAAAAAAACATTCTTCCCTCAAATTCTCCAGCAAATGTTCAAAAAACAGCCGATGGGTCAACCCATATCGGAATGTTTTCGCAGTTTTTCGCCATTTAGGTGGCCACGAAACTCGCGTTATCAGCAAAGTCTTGATGCGTACGCAGCTGCAAGATAAAGAAGAGACGTCGAAGAAATTCTGAGGCCTAAAGGCGCCACTTTCTACTTTCCGCTATCTACTTCTACTCATCCAACAAAAAATCGCTCTCGCGAAGAAGGTTGTTAGCGGCAGTGGTAGACCACATGGGCACGCGCCGCAGCACTATTCGCAGTTCGGAGATCGAGTCGTTAGTTGGGGCTCACCGAAGTCTGAGCGTCGGGCCGATACTGGCAAACTGTACCCTGAGCCTCCTGAGGCGCTGGAAATAATATTATGTGGACCTTTTTGTTGTGCAGTCAAGGACTACCAAGCCTCCCATTCTTCAGAGTTGTTTAGTTGGTATCAGACTGGCCTGGGAAAGAAAAATGCTGGCCGTTACGTCGGCTGGCCATGTCATACTTTCATTCTTACAGAGCTCTACCCGCTCCTTCACATATAATCTGCCACAACGATCGCTGGATGAGAGTAGGAAGCGTGAACCTTGCTCCAGAAAAAGGATGATGGCTATACGAGGATGCTTATTCCTCATCTTGCTTCCCCAAGATCATTGCATGAGTTCTGTGCACATTCAATCGAATTCAGTACTCGGATTGGAGGTGGCGTGTGTGGCGTATCCAAGAGGGCTAATCAATACTAAAGCACTGTCGTCGCACCGCGAACGATTCTCGTGCTCAAGTTGAATAAAATCCCACTGTCCGTTCTACATTGCACATCCCGCACTGGGACTCGACCACTGACTGCCCCTTCTTGCCGCGCGACGGGCCTCCTGTCAGGAACCCGGGTTGGTGTACCATAGAGAGGTATTGATTAGTGGTCCCACCAATATGCCCAAAGCACTGTTTTAAAGGAAACTCTTGACTGAGGGGTCGACAAAAGAGCAAAACTCGATTTTGAAGGGCAATTTGCCACAGTCGCTTGCGTCATCATAGACCTTGCTTTTTTGATTTTTCACAATTTTTTCGAGTTTCTTCGAGGTAAAGTAGAAACACTGAGGTAATTTGTTACAGAATTCACTAGGCAGTTTTATCATGAACTATGAGTCATTACGACGGTTGCATGGCAACACACAGCTAATGCACTTTTCCCTTGGTTTGAGCACCCATCTTGAACAGTAATGAAAACAAATTCGCTCATTTCAACTTCCGGGTCTCCATACTCCCGCCGCCTGTTACCTCCCAGCTATTTCTGAATCTTGACCTCTTCAAAGTTGACCACATCCTCTGGCAATTTTCTTCAGATTCTTACGGTCTTAAGAGTTCTTTGAAAGTTGTCAAATTTGAGGGATCTCATTGACCCTGGAAGTATGTGGGAGATGGCTCCCTAGTTGGTAGACTCGTGGATACCAGCGCTGAAATGCAGTGGATAGTTTGGGGCTCTTCTCGCTACTTACAACGCCCCCCCCCCCCCCAAGCAGCTGGGAATGCAAGTTCTCAATGGCAATTACAACTCCGCGACGGCAGGTGGTGACGTGTGCCCACAAAAACAAAGAATCCCCCTCCTTCTTCAAGTATAAGCTGGAATGTTCCTAAACAAGACTAATTCCAACATGAGAACTTCCCACATGGCGTTTTCTGGGATATCTGACCGGTTTGGGCTTTTCGCCATCATAACGATCATTTTGGGCAGGGAGAATTCATTCGGAGTGACGCGACATCTTTCTCCTGACAAGACTAGGTGAATTTCGAGCCGTGTTGGTCCCTCTATTTTGTGGGTCCGCCTGACCTACGACCTTTGACACTGCGATCTCATCACTGAAAATCGCAGGCAGATGACGCGATGGGTGATTGATGAATCATACAACCGCCCAGCGCGGCAAATAGTGTTTGATGTTGGTGGCTCCACCGAATCCACCCCTTCTGACACACAGGACAGCTGCAGAAAGAATAGCGCGGCTTTGAACTTAAGGGTCAACATAACGTTTCAGGGCGGAAGGATGTAGTGTCAAGAAAAAACATAGCGACATTTACCACGCGCCCTATCAGGGCTCAGATTGCGGATCACCTTCCCATACGACCGGTCAAGCTTTCCATGCCGCCGGGGTTATCGCATAATATTTTGTTGGCCCATGTCATGGCGGAAGCGTATTCAGGGCAAGGAATCCATTTTACTGGGACTGAATACTCCATGGCGGAGTGGAATCTGTGAAGATTGCCCAGCGAAGTTTGTGTTCTCTCCCGGACGGGTCCCCTAAGGCTTAGCCGCTACGTCACCAACTAACGACGCCAACTAACACCGTTTTTGAATGTCCGACTAAGACAATTCGGAACAAAAAAACACCGTCTGGAGGATGAACTCCAACCTGCAGCCAACGACTGCCTGACTCACGACTGGCCCATGTGACGCAACAATGGCCAAGGGGATCCTCAATGGAAAGTCGAACCGAGGGGTCCAACGCTACCGCTTGGCCGTATGCGCCGATCCTATTGCAACCTGGTGCAGATTTCATTCGCGGAAGGATAATTCTGAACAAAAGATGGTAGGTTAACTTTGACTGTAAGTAAGAACTACTTTTTTGCTGACATTGTTAATCCATCCCGTCTCACCACAGCTGATCCTCACTTAATCGCTACGTCAAACACAGACGCCAAGGTTTTCTGTACTGTAACAGCACACGATACGTGAGAGATTAATGGCCGGCACAAGTAGAAGACTTCCGGTCAGATCATTCCACTGAGCAGCAGCGACTGGCAGCGGCGGCGGCGGCGGCGGCGATCTTCTGAAGATGTCCGAACTTCCCCCAGATACCATGCCTCAAAATAGCCCTAGTCCAAATCTATTATCCCCAGAAAGCGCGGTGAGTTTACAGAAGTTTCCAGAGGTCGAGTTCGAAATTTTATTCAACCCTTTCTTTCCATAAAACTTCGATTATTCAATTCGAAAATTCTCTAGTCACAGGTTCAAAAATCAAAAACTGCAGCTTTTGAAGCGCCCATGTCTGCCGAAAATGGTATCGAAAATGTGATACGAAAGAATTTAAACCGGAAAAAAAAGCTTGCCTAAGATCAAATAACAGCACTATTTGAGTTTGAGTTAAGATTTTAGATTCTCTTTTCTTAGAACCTTTGTTGCAATTCTCCTAGAACTCCTCACTGAGAAAAGCCCGGGTCTTTCAATTTTTCCGTTTTCTGAGCTTTTCTAAGGTCTCCGGAATATCCAAATAGCTTAGTAAGCACTAAATCTGTCGTCCTACCTTTCATTGTGTACTCGGAGGCACTTGGACATTGGATGGGCTCCAGAAGTCGTTGTCAAGATCGGAAAGGCATCGCAGTGCTTCTGCGAATCTGAAAGCGAGTCAAGTGTGCGGCGCGTCCTAAACAAAACCGACCAGATTTGTAAAATTTCATATAATCTATTTTATCGCCTTTAGCTTCTAGCACTTAATTGTTTTTATAATGTCATAAGAACTAACAAAAATATAGGTCACTTCGTTGCTTCATTATCACTAGATTCCGGCTCCCATAGGCTGTTTTCACCCCCCCCCCCAATCACATTCGAGGTCCTCAAATCCCAAAACAAGTATCAAAAATCAAGCTATAAATTCGAGCAACGTGTTTGGCATTGATATCACTTTGATTCAATGCATCTGCAACTCTGAGAGCGAGTCAAGTGTGCGGCGCGTCCTGAACAAAACCGACCAGGGTTGTAAAATCTCATATTATCTATTTTACTGTTTTCAGCTTCTAGCATTGAATATGCTCCAATAATTCCTATAAATTCCTATAAATTCCTATAAATAAAGGAATGGGAGGAGTTTGCGCGGTGGGCGGGGTAGTCAGATGCGTAGCGGAAGGGAATGGATGGTGGACGAGTTGTAGTGGGGGGAAGGGTGCGGTTGGGGGTGTGATATAATACATAAAATGTGAAAAAATAACAACAAAAATGTGCTGTTCGGGGGTTGTGGGCGGAGTTTGCGCGGTGGGCGGAGTCGGAATATGGCTAATACGGGGGGTCCGTGAGCCAGGGGGTGTGCGATAAGAACTATCAAAAATATAGGCCACTTTGTCTTTATGTTGTGTCGTCACACCCCAGCATTGGCGAATGGTTTATTATAGCCCGGAACACAGCGAGTCCTACTTACAAAGCGTAGGAAATGGCTGATTACGATAAAACTGATTATCAGCCTATTCCGGTACACAACACTTATTATTACTGCATCGATCCTGGCTCCCTCAGACTGTTGTCCACCCACCCCCCTCCCCCCACCGGTTTCCATTAGATGGTTTCCAATGCCTAAAAACTAATTTAATTTTTGAAACCTGCAAGCTATAAAATGCGCAACGTAGATATTAATAGCCGATTCTTTTGATGGATTCTGTAGGCAATCCATTCTATTTTCCTTCCTCCGCCGTTCTCAGCCGTTCTTTGTCACAACCTTCTCAAGGCGTTTGTGGCGCAGCGGATGCAGGCGATGTGAAGGCGAACAATACGAGGGATCGAGTACCGCCTCGGTTACCGACCTATCCATCCAACAAGCTTGATCTCGGACCGTGACGTTGAAAACACTGATTCCATACAATCACAAGCGGCCTTTATATGTTGATGGTGGATATGGCGGTCTTGCTATATATATAACGCACTCCCACGATTCCGGGATCCAGACGCGAAATGGCGTGCGGCATGGGCCGACAAAGCTGGTATTTCAATACTTTCTTCTTCCTGTTCATTCCAACCGCCTGGACTGTACTCAAAACAAAATGTGGATATATATATCGTCCACCAGTGAAACACCTCTTCTTGTTGGATGCGAACCACGCCTTCCTCTTCCAAGTACAAATAGGAAGTGCCGGTTTGGGATGGCTGTATATATTAGTGGGTTAACTATTTTAATTTTTTTTTGAAAAATGTGTTTTGATCATAAAGTTATGGTTAAGTATCAGAAAGCTACAGCCAACTTTATCATACCTAATTGGATTTCCTTTATGTTGTTGTCATTCCTCCATCTCGCGACACCCTTTTCTTATACCAAGGCAGAGGCTACCTCGTAGAACTCTTCCGACTCGAAGAAGTTAGGTACTCAAATTATGAGGTCGTCGCGGTTATCAAATTGGTTTGCTGCTAAGGAGTATTGCGCTGACCTGAGTCAGTGATAGTTGGACGGTGCCAGGTCTGAGCTATATGGCGCGAGAGGGAGAGCGTCCCAGCCCAACTCCTCGATTTCTTGTTGCAAAATTTTCGCGACATGTGATCTTGCATTATCGTGCCAAAATGTTTCAATGACCGAATTTGCCCTTTGACTACGTAGAGCCCGATCCTCGCCTGCGGGATGTTGTGCGCAGAGTTTAGCTGTAACTATATGACGCACAATCAGCTCTCCATAGTAAGCCATTCTTATACTGCTTCACCATACTGTAGCAAGACTTTTTCTCTGTGGCTGTCCGGTTTCGGAGAGGCCCTCAGCTGCCCATCTGTTGCCAACCACGGCCATCTTCTCACTTTGTTATCGGGGAACATCCTTCTGTAAAACACGCCTTCAACGAAGTCAGGAACCTTCTTCTTCTTGGAGTTATGCAGCAGAGTTCAAGTATTGGCAACCAATACTGCTTGCTCGTGTCGCTCAGAATAGGCCGAACCCATTTTCTTTCCTGAAAGGCCCTAACAGTCGCACGTAGGAACTTTCAAATTTTTCTGTTGACACAACTGAATCTCCATGCAAGTTTTGTGCGGTATGTCGAGGACTCAATTCGTTGGCCTTCTTTATTTCTCCTTCATCTGGAGCTAGAGGTCAGAATCCACGACCATCGTCATCAGCTCCTTTACCTCAGTCTTAGAAGAGCTGAAACCATGGCTGAAAGTGCACCAAACTGAGTGTTGCTGCTCAATGTTTTGCACGTAATGAGTGGGATTCGTTGGCTGTTTTTCTTTGCTTGAGTATACACGCTCAGGCGATGTTTTCTGATCAATCATGTTCGAGCAAAAGTTTTGGCTCAAAGAACATCCGCTCGCTGACGGCTAAGGTTTCGCAATATGCGCACTGAATTGCTCTCTCGAATGGATGCTCTCCCATATTACGAGGTTGAGTTTCAGCTGAGAAACAAAGCCACTAAAGGAAGCGACATTTCAAAGTTACCAACCTAATATTTATAAACAATGACCTACGGGGAGGGGGGGGGGGAGGGTAGGGGCAGCCAATTCCATGGATCCGTTTTTTTTTTTCCTCCCGGGAGAGTCTGGTAATGATCCGCCACACCTAAAAGGCAGTCCTCTATTGCCCGAACAGCCCATGATCCAGGATTTAATCCCTGGACCCTGCGCGTGATAAGTAGCGCCACTTGCCACTGAATCACCACTTCCGACCTCAACAATTATTCATAATTCCTGAAAAAATTGTTCTTTTCCAATCTTTGAACATAGGAGAAAGTGTGTGTTTGATCAATAGCGGGACCCTGACTGCCCTTTACTTCCATCTACTATAATCCGCTGCTCAACGGGCCGCAAAGTACAGTACCCATCATTTATCCCCTTGGCACGTGCGCCCCCTCCCCCTTCTCGTTATGAGCGCTTTCAGACATGAGATTTGTGAGCCTTTTTATCGACTAACATATTGTCATGCCATCGAGTTGCTTTTTCGTTGAGATAGTGGAAATAATAGGCGATTGACGGCGTCGATCATCGATGGACCGACCATTCGACCGTGATTATTCTATCAACTGTGCACTGATCCATGATCGGAACATGCATTTTCGCTTTGCTTTGTATTTCTTTCTTTTTTCAACTGCCTTTCGTTTATTTGGATTTGTCGGGCCTTAATTTTCAGATATGGCCGCTTTTAGGCAAATTTGATAAAACCCTTGAGGCGGTAGGATGACTGCATAAGGAACCAATACGCCCGGTGCTAAACAAGAAGGGTGGCACGCCGCATTTTTTGAACAGAAATGTATGCAAAGTGGACTGCAGCCGCTCAACTACCTATTATCCGTTACGATCGGCGATATATTTTTTTTTGTGAGCTAGGGGAAGTGTAGTCAATCTGGGGGTCGAGGAGATGAGGGCAGTCAACCGACATGGGTGAAAAGCTGGGCATGCCCACCCTACTTGTATAGAGCCCCGCCACTTCAGAGCACGAGCACTTTTCCGACAAAGATATTGTTAGCATTATATTGTAGTTTGTGAGGTATTAGGCACATAGTAGTGGCGAGGGTCAGTTCCCGTAGAGTGGAACCGGACTCCGTTCTGGATCAAGTCCCGCACCCGTCCGGATGATAGCAGGTTTGATTCAGGAGTTATCTGGAAGGACAAAAGCTCTGAATTGTTCCTCAGCTGCCTGGAGCAAGCCACTGCATACATAACTTCATATTGTAGTGGCCAACACGGAACTGCAGGGAAGTAGGATGCGTGGCTCATCCCAGAACTGATCGGTCACCCATAAGATTTAGCATGAGGTTTACGATTCACCCAACTTGGCTCCATTCCCATGTGTCATCCCCTCTTTTTCCTGCATCCGCTTGTGGGCTAAAGAGGCGTGGCTATTTGAAACTCATTCGACTTGAATAGCAGGGTGAATAACGGTCGAGGAAATCCTCGACAGGGGGTCGTATTTGCTCCGATGAGAGTTGGGAGGGGGTCGTAATCAAAAGGTTCATCAACGGACACAACGGTGCTGCTGCCACTTATTTGCTGTCATCATTAGTTTCACAAGTGTTGTACTTAGCCTAGTGCAAATAACATCTTACAAGTGGTTGTTGGTTTGGTTCGTAGTGATCAGTATGGCATAGGAAGGCAACGCGTCCTGCAAAAGAATCGTAGGGAAAGGGACAGCGATTAATCTACTCTAGAATGACGCTAATGCTTCGAAAACTTGATGGAAAAGGAACTGGCATCTTGATAGAAAGTTCAAAACAGGCAGATTCGCAGCCTTCTTGGCATTATCGAATCCTGCCACCGCAAGCTGTCATTCATCAGAACGGGTTGGAAAGGAAAGCGATTTGAATAAAGGAGTGATCAGACATCACTATGACCACAAAAGTTATTCTAATTAGTTAATACTGGAAATACCTTTTGGTGTGATTAAGCAAGTCGTCACTAGGACAAAACACCTTCCCAATGACTCCGAGTGGGGTCACTGCATGGGGCGCATACAAAAAACGGAATGGATCTGCGCCAAAAGCATCATTTTCAATTTAGCTTTTTCCACTCGACTGACGCGTACAGAAGTATTTTGAAGGTGTTTAAAGAAAAGTTTCTACGAATTGCAATGAGAAGACAGCTACTGCCTTTCAAAGAGTGGGAACTCGCATGTGAATTTCAATTTCCTCGACAATTTCTCGACGTCTCCCACTCTCGAGAATAGGCGTGCTTAGAAAAACGCTCAGCACAATTTAGAAACTAGAAGTCTGTGCATTCAAAAGCTGCCTTCACTTTCTGAAATGGTTATCAATGAAGAAAGTTATAGTCCTTTGAATAGGGGGTACATTTGACGATTTTTCCAACTAGCGCGCTCTAGGCACAGCGCGCGACGCGATCGCGGGTAGTTAGCGCCGCTATACTGGAGCGCGAGACTGTTCAACTGTGTAGGGGCAGTACCTCCTTCAATGTTCTACTTTCCGGCCAATGTGGCAAAGGTTAAATCTTTAAAGGAAAGAAGGAGAACCTAATCTGAGCAGAATTGAATCTAGCATTTGAAAGATATCAAAAAGTACAAAAGCCGCATTTGCGTGGCGCTAGCTCCCTCTCGCACATCTGAAACTAGCATTTTTTGATATAAAACCGGATGTGCAGAGGACAAAAAGGGGTCGTATCAGAGTTCATGTTTTGGAGGGGGGTCGTAAAGAGGCGGTTATTTCCTTATAACGGTGTAAAATGAAATGCAATCCT
>MU870272.1:10927-22861 GCA_036418205.1 Ostertagia ostertagi | reverse complement strand
CCTTTTGCGCCGTCGAATGGGCTCGCTCCCTTGGGCCTTCGTTCCCATCCAAAAACTGCGATTACTGTAGTAGGCATGAATAAGTACGACCGCCCCCTCCCCCTTAACTACACGAGCGCCTAATACCTGTCCAGGCTGTAATTTTACAGTTGTTACCTCTTACCATAACGCGGGCCCTGGAATGTGGCTTTCATTTAATGTCGCTGAGCTAACTGAAAGGGTATTATGACAGAACGACAAATTTCTGGGTCCTACTACCCTATATGGTATCATTATATTTTCTAAAGGTTGACTGTGGCTAACTTATTCAGATAAATCGCAGTTCTGGCTACTCGCCAAAAGGATACGGGGGAGGGGTTGGCGGAACTCGTGAACCATTCAACCTCTTAAACGTATCCTTCTTGCTGAAATCCGGACTACGCCTTGGGTGGGGGATCAGACACTCCAGGGTTCATGAGCAGCCTTCATTTTCTCTGAAGTTTCTACCCCTCTTAGGCGTAGTCCTAGAGGATGCCCCCATATGTTGCTTTAGCGCTTTGTTGTTCCAGTATCATTTATTTTGGCTCCTCCATCTTCACAGACAAGTAGAGTTTTTAGTGATAGCGTAAAGTCTAGGAAATCGCTACATACCTGAGTATCTCTAAATAGTAAGAGTATTTGCCAATTCTTCCCTTTCTTGGCCTTTGTAGATATACCCGTACCTACCTGTCGAACCCGCACATTTTCGGTGTTTACAGAGGTCAGGAAAGGGAAGAATAGGCAACTTACTCTTACCCATTTACAAGAGGAACATATGAAGTTACGAGGGGCTAAAAAGAACGAACCAATTGACACGTTTTCCCCCCGCGTGTTATACTTGTAGCCAATTAAAGTTTTCTCCGAGACGATTTGCAGTTGTAGAATAGGTTGAAAGACGGACATTACATCAGCATAGTCGGCGCCGAATGTCTTCGCGCTTGTTCAACGCCCCCCCCCCCTCCTCGCCCCGCTCCATCGTCGTCGCCTTTCGTTGGGCGGCGGATTTCTGTTTCGCGTGTGGAATGTCTTACATATGATTCACATTGTCTTGTGCGTTTTGTGGGTAACGGGAGTGACGTCCTCGTCCTTGATTCGGCTTGTGTTTCCTATGATTGCGCGCAATGGCGGTTGGCACCGTTTTCGCCGCTTGAGGTGAGCGCTCATGCGGTCTGTGGGTCGAGCCGGTCTGCCTCCTTGAAAGTGCGTTCACTCTCGTTTTCCTCGTCGTCGTCAATTTCCGTTAATCGCATTCCATCCGTTCAAGCCCTCACTACCTGAACGACCTGCCATTTCGAATAGCTCTTCAAAAAAGCTCAGCAAATCTTTCTCAACCCTTTCAACCACCGCTTTTTCTCTTCGGCTTCTGCTTTGGAGCACTTTTGTCACGGTTTCAGAACTAAATCCCCTCCAGAGAACCTCAGGGGATTTTCTTGGAACTAGTCCCGTTGTTTCGACGTTTTCTTGATTGATGAAGAACTTCGGCTAAGAATTGATTCCCCAACATCTCAGAAGCTATTTGCCATTGAACGAGTTGTTCTTGCCGTCTTAACGCGGTGCGAAACATTTGTGAACGAGATTCTAAGGGTCTTCACCACCACGCGGCGCCAGAGTGAACTACTGTTCGGAGGAGGAACGTGGTGGTGACGCTTGCGACGACGCCGCGCCACCTTAGCCCCCTTTTCACTCATTCCACTCGAGAGCTACTCATCGACACCTTCAGATCGATAGTTTAGTGGGTTTGATTTGGGCGTCTCTACAGATGCTTTCTTACCGTACTATTCTGTTTTGCTGTAGATCTTTTCCCAGATGGTTCCCAACTGTCTCAGGCAAGTTGCCTATGAGCTCCTCCTTACTTTCATCGCTGTCTTTTTATTCAGAAGTAAGCAGTCTCACTAAAATTCTCGCTTTTTTGAGGTTGGTGCCTCACCGACTTGATTTATAGTAAATTCCGATACAGTCAAGTATTATTACTTTTTGAGTGGAACCTGTTCTCGAGATTGTATCAACATTCACAAACAACCGTATATTTAAGGACGCTATCGTAGAGAAACTGATAAATCATCACCTAAGTTGTTTTCAAGTGCTTAGTACTCCTCCTGGCCCTCCAACGAAGCTTCTGGCGCACATTAGATGCCACTTCTGGTCTAATTAGGCCGATCTTTCGGTCCTTAAGGATGCTAAGATGCATTTCTTCTCAAGAGGCGCCATTTTTGGCCTATTCAGAGTGATTTTAGGTTCCTGAGGATAATAAAATGTATTATATTCAATTTCATGCACTTCCAGTAATCTCTGATTAGACTGAGTCTGAGTGCCCCAGCATAAGCCCTGAAATACCTATGTTACCCTGAAATAACTCTGGGTCCACTCCAAAAGGAGGGTACCATGGCCCACGACTTCCGTGACCTCCTTGAAACCGTGGAGTCCGCTCTTCAACGGACGATCCTCGCGGTGCTCCTTCTAAAACTCAGACTTATGCTGAGTCGTGTTCTAATCGTGACCAGGGTCAACCCTATGTTGTTACTAGTAACAACGGGGGTCGTACCTGGTTCAGTTTATAGGGGAGGGGGTCGTAGGGGGTCGTATCCGCTTCAGTCACATGGAGTTTGCGGGGGTGAAGGTGGAGTTTCCAGAGTAGTGAGGTTGGTGAGTGGGAGTGGCAGAGAGAGAGAAATTTGCTAGTTTAGTCGAGCGTTATCCCGCCCCCGCACGACGGAATTTTGGAGAAAAGTGGCGGAGTTTCGTGGGTTAGTGGGTGCCGGAATAAAATACTATAGAGGTATATATATAAGGGGGTCGACCAAGCTCACCTTTGGGACGGGGGTCGTAAAATTTTGAAAAGTACAACGATAGGATGACCTGATCGTGCCCCCTATAGGTTATCCCCAATTTTTGAGAATGAGGATTTGCGGGGTGTGTGTAGAATTGGAAGCGATAGTTCACGCAAACCCCGATTCCCTCCGTCCTGAAGAAATGTAGAATTGCCGTTTGCTTATCAAACCGTCGTACCACATGCCATTCCCCACCCCCTACCACCCCCCCTTTTACTCTTAGACCCTTACCGTCTACTGTGAAATCCTTTTGTTTATAGGACTAGGTTGATCATAGTCCTTAGATGATTAACTTCTTAGACAAAAGGCTTTTTTTCCTGCCGGGCTTAACGTGCTTCATCGTGAAGTTACAGTTTACCCCCTTTTTGATGCGAAACCACAATTCGTACAAAAAACTCCTTTCCCAAGGGTAGCGACTTTCATTATGCGGGCGATCATTTCAAGTTTTTAGTCGTTTGTTGTCCCGCGCCCCATTCGATTTCCGTCAACCCTGCGCAACTAATCTGATCGTTTCAATCCAAAAGCGCCGTCGACTTTTTAGCCGGTTGTCCTGATGCTGTTGCTACTGTTGCTGCCCCGGCTACAGTGTCAAAACGATCGGTCCTAAAGTTTAACGCCAAGCGCTCCGCCTCCGCCTTCATTTCCTACTACTGGTCGTGTGTGACAGTTCCAATCTCACTTAACAGATCTTTACATCTCCGAATTCTTTCGTGGGTCGTCTTGTGTGTCCATTTCTTGCAACGCGATCTCACTGATTATTTTGTAAAACCTTGCGGAAAAATTTCTCAGATAACCTTTTTTTCAGGATGTACATAATTCCTGTTTTGCCTTTGCTTCTCTTCGTACTATCCTCACAACCATCAGGTACTTAACAGCTTTTTCTATTGAGTCCCTATCGTCTCCTGTTCGATAAAAACACGTGGTCTTTTTCAAGATAACTTCCTTCTCCTCCTCCACGCTTTCTGAAAGGATGAACTAGAGGTAGAGGCCTGAAGCGTATAATATCCTCACCCGTAGGGTAATAAAAATGTTGCGCTATCCGTCGCGCCGAAGATACAGAGGCATCCTAGCACTAAGCCAGAAGGCCTAAAGGAGGGTAATTCAGTCCACCCACTTTGGCCGAGTTATCCTTGTACCGACTAAAAAGCTAGTCCGTCTCAATAAATGGAGATGCTTCACGGGTTTTACATCAGGCTGCCTATCATATCCCCCGTACTTGCGATAGGGACTATGAAAATCTCTTATTATGGTGTTCAACGAAATAATTGTCTTCATTCCAATACATTTCCACACAAACAAAACAAAGAGACCCTTCTCTTGGTGGTTCCCGGCTGAAAAACCGAATAAAATTTTAGGGGATTTTCGTCCTTCTCCCTTTGGAAAGGATTGAATATGCCCCTAAACAGACTTAATTAACCCCACAAGGGCAATGTTCTCAGACTGGCAATTTTGTCTGTTCATTTTTTATGTATCGTTTTGCTTTATCGATGAAGGGAACAATTCCACCCATCGTTTTTTATCGAGAGAGAAAGCGAAGAAATGAAAAGTTTTGCGCCTGGTGTTTCCTGTGAAGGTCCTTAAGATCACAGTAAAAGATTTGGTTGTATTCGTCAGCCGATTAAGATCAGATTCGATGAAATCAAAGTCTCGAGGTTACATGCTGCTGTGGCGATTCGAATTACTCGTTTATTCGTAGGAACACCACCTACCAACCAACCAACCAACCAGCCAGCGTATATGGCCTAATTAGCTTACGAAACGAATCCGTGTCTTGTCTATAGGCCACAATTGCTAGCGATATGGATCGAGATCTTAATGTGGACCTGAAAGCTGGTAGACCTTCCGTCCACCGGTGGTTTTTGAACGTTCAGAAGGACCATCACAGGTCATTTCCCAAAGGTCCCGGTTCAATGGCGCTAACTGTCAGCCCATAACTATGACCTTGAAAGGTGAAAACGTTGTGTGCGCGCACTCTTGGCATTAAGCATCACTTTCACGATATGCAAATGATAACGGCGAAGGACAACGGCATGAATGGCTGCGAAAAACCACCGCTCAACAAATAGCTATGGTTATCGGAAAAACCCTACGCCGGAAACGAGAGGAAAATTGAAAAAAAATCAAAAAAAATTTCAGTTTCGGGGCGCCGGTAAAGCCACTGAAGCCACTCAATTGGGCTACTACTGGAAGTTTTTGTGTGATGATTCACAAAAGCAGCGACTCCGCGGGTGCAAACAATTTCACTGGTTACTGTGACCATTTTTGCTCTGTTCCATTGACTGCGAACTTCTTTCAAAAACCCGGAACTGCAAAACCAATGAGGGTTGGAGCGGGTAGAGTTTTCCCCTTTTTTCAGAGAAAAAAATGATGGATTGATTATGAACCTGAGATTAATACTGTCCAGACAGGTCCAAGTGAATGGCAGTTTACACATTGTGATTCACAGGGAAAAAACTGAGAATGAGTCGCTACTTGAAGATTCATAGCTCAATATAGTGTGTGTCGTCAGGAATTCATGGACAAGAACAAGACTCAGACCAATGGAAGTGAAAAACCATCCCACAGATGACCAAATTGGAATGCAACCCGGCGCTGGTGTACTAAGAGGGGACATACCCTCCCTTTCAAAAACGAGAAGAGCGTCGGGTGCAGACCATACACCACAAGTGACGACGGCCTTCCACAAAGCAAGTGAAATGATTAGCCTGTTGCAGTTGTATTCTATCAGTTGTCACTAATTACAACTATCATTTACCAAAAATCAGCTATCACTATGAGCCACTACTAACCAGAACTACTTAGAGGCCGTCGTCACACAGTTGTGTGTTTCTGCATCCGACGCTCTTCTCGTTTTGAAAAGAGGGTATGCACAGCCCCCGAGAAGTCACACGCTCTTCAAAAACACGACCGAATGTTTTCATCTCAAACATACACATTCCCTTCCGCCGGGTTGAAATTCAGTTTGCTCATTTGTGGGATGGATTTTGAGGTAGATCCTTTGAGAAGAAAATATCCTTTCTTCTTTCCTCACTCTACTTTCTTGCACAAAAAAACTATCCCACAGATGGCCCAATTGAAACTCACCCCGACGTTGGTGCACTAAGCCAGAGGGAGGTCTTTCAGGAAATGGTGAGCTTTCTCAAAACGGTTTTTTGCATGATATAGGAGTACATGCATGGAACACCAAACTGTAGTTCATTTTTCCTGAGCGACCCTCTGAACACCAGAAAAGGGGGTCCCTAGTTCGATTCCTCGTGGTGACAAATTTTGCATTTCGAGTTGACGTTTCAAAATTCGCGCAAATCGTACTAACCATGAACATGTAGCTAGATACTTCAAGCGCGGAACTCCACCTTGCGCCGAAGTTCTTGAAACGTCAACTCGAAATGCAAAAATTTGTCACCACGAGGAATCGAACTAGGGACCCCCTTTTCTGGTGTTCAGAGGGTCGCTCAGGAAAAATGAACTACAGTTTGGTGTTCCATGCATGTACTCCTATTCATGCAAAAAACCCGTTTTGAAAAAGCTCACCATTTCCTGAAAGACCTCCCTAAGGGAGGGCCAGCGTGCCAAAAACCTCAGGCTTTTTCTAAACCACGACTGAATACATTCCACTCTTCAGCTAATAACTGTATGCTCGACCCTTCCTTGCTCTATCAAAACCACTGATGAACCACCCACCTTACTTTGCTGGAATGAATGCGAATGGAAATAGCTTTACACTGTATACCCCCCCCCCCTTATTTGAACACATCAACTCAGGTCTCTTCGCTGGGCAAAAATAGCAAACCACGATGAATAATTACTTCTTCAAGTAAATATAACGCTGACCTTTTTCTGGTTTCGAGTACAACACAATTGGGTTAAGTTTCGCTCTGGAATGAGCTTTGCGGAGTGATGCCCCCCTCCTTAGTGCATCACTCAGTATCCCCACTGGGCACTTTCAGCCCATTGAGATCATACCGGCAGCAGATAGCTGGGTTTCTCACTCCGAAGGAGATCCGCAGGGTGCGCCTTTCATAAGTGTTATCATTCTAGGTCAACCCTCTTTAGGTATTCAGGTAGGTATTGCTACCCTTTAGCAAACAAACACCTTTCGAACTGAGCCGTCCTTAGTCAAATCTTTGTGAGGAGGAAAAAACCAGGTCTCCGGTTTGAGCATTTCTTTAAGGGTTTCCCTATAAAGTTTCCTCCCTAGAACCGGTAGACCTTTAATAACAGTCGATCCGAATCTTTTCCCATCACAGGCTTCTGGCTTCGGTCAGCACGTTTCTGTACCCCGGCAAATCTTACAATTTTAGATGCCGCTGATGACAACCCGGTGACAGTACGTTTCCACTGCCAGCGGGGATGTTGTGACCATCACGAATGGTGTCGATTTTGGGCCTCAGTTGGCGAGTGCAGAGTGAGTTTTGAGAACACTTTATTCCACAGTAAGCCTTTCGGCACAGTCGCAAGATACAACATATTCTCGGGAAGCCTGAGCGGTTCGCCCAAAACTGCTATCTTGTACTATTCGAAGAAAGGAAGTTTCTTAAGCAACCTGAATTCCTCCTCCCCTCCTTAGGCTTAGTATTGTTTTCGAAGAGGGGAGATTTCCTGCGTTGTTCGAAATGTATTGCCACTACAATGCCCCCATATCTTGCGATAGCTCTAGCCTTTTTTCAAGGAAAATAAAACTCAAAAAAATTTTTGTGGTCGAAAAAGGGAACATTGATGAATTTGATGAAGCCTTCCTTTTGTTCCAGTTTCTCTGAATAGAGATACTTGAAAGGACGAAAAAATTCAGTAAAAGTCCCGAAAAAGAGATTTCCAAATTAATTCTTCGACTTTTTCAAGCTTTCTTTTCCATTTGATTTTCAATTTTGTTTATTTTTCTCTTTTTTTGAGTCCACTAATCTTTGAAATGTTCTTCAGTTTAACGTTCTGTTTGTTTTGAGTTATAGTTTTCCATAAAACACTGCTGTTTTCAGTCGAATCGTGAATGGATGGCCGACAACTGCCAGCTAGTTTGTGGATCGTGTAGACCGGGTAAGCGCTCACCCACGTAACTGACTGATGAGATGGCGGCGACGTTTTCCGTATTCGATATGTTGACCTTTCCACGGGGCGATAGTTTCACCGCATGTCACACGAAACCTTTCGGCTTATCTCAGTCAAACATCTTTTCGCACATTTCATTTGTCCAACGGCGGCCGGCCATGGCCAAAGTAATGCAGCGCTACACATTCCGCTAAGGTTAGATGGGGCGACAAATTGCAATTTCGCCGGCGAGTTAAGTGTTGAATACGATCGTCGCTCCAGTTTACTATTCACTTTCAACAGGAAAAAAAACTGAAAAAGTTGACGGTAATCGTCAGTTGAATTGGTTTTTATTTCCAGGTTCTGCCCGTACAGCCCGACCACCTGACGCCTCATCGTTGGCCAGACCTCCGCCTCGAATGCCTCGACCAGGAACTAGTCAGGCGTCGAATCCTCGACCGAGTAATCCTCGGCCGGTAGGACGACGTCCTGCATCACGAACCACACCCAGGGATCGTCCATCGGTCCAAGCACGACCTCAGGATCGTCGACCTCAACGTCCCGCTTCAACCACTCTGCCGCGGACAACACCGAGAACAACACAAAGGATACTCCCGTTCAGTAGAGCAACTAGACCGCTCAGAACTAGGCCAAGTCCAAGGTACGACAGAATACTTGTTAGCTAAACAGTACGGTGATAGAAGGACCCTTTTGAACGGGTTTGGTGATGGGATTACGGTATAGGCGCTCCCTCTTCTTCTAGATTAATATTATATGTTATAATATGTTCCTATGGGATTTCTATGGTGTTGGTAGTGACTATGAATCCTCCTTCTTCTTGTGGGAAGGTGTTGGCAGTGATAACTCTAAAAGTTTAGCCTCAACGATACGCTATTACATGGCATCAGTTCAAGGCGTCAGTCGGCCAATAGAACGACTACGAGACCTCTTCTGCATGCTCGAGGGCAACAGCTCAATTCTTCTCAAGTAGGAATGCCAGTAGTCACCTCGACACAGCCCTTTGAGATGGAGAATCGCCGGCCATTTCCACCTAATCCGCCTCAGGTGATCAACGGAGGACCAGAGCGGAGTCGAATACCTCCACAACCACAAGCTTCACCTCACTCATCGCAAGCTGAGGAGTCTCGACCACAACCTGCACTTCCTCAACCACCACCTCCAACCCTTCCACCACAGCCGCCAATTCTTCCACCGCAGCCTCCGATCCTTCCACAGCAGCCGCCGATTACTCCACCGCAGCCTCCGATCCATCCACCACAACCTGTGGCACTTCATTCACAGATCGAAGAGCTGCGGCTGCAGACGTCAACACCCCAGACACGACTTGAACAACCTCGACTGCAGGAGCCAGTACCTCAAATTCGGTTTGATGAGTTCCGAGTGCAGACTTCACCGCCTCAACTTATCCTTCCGACAACCCCTGTGCTCACCACCACCACCACTTCAACAGCAGCACCCACGACTACAACGACTGAGGCGACCACTACGACGACCACTACGATGCCCACCACCACCACAACCACCACCACCACCACCACCACCACCACCACCACAACGCCGCCGCCGCCGACGACGACGACGACGATGACGACTACCACGAGCAGCGTCAATTTGGAAGTAGTAGCTGCTTCGAACGTGATGACAAATCACCTGGACTTTGCCACCGTGAGCGTGACGGCGACCGACGACGCAACAGTGGTGGAGTAAGTGATGAGAGATCACACCGAGTGCGTTGTGTACTTCGCACCGCTTCACATTTCGCATGACATCGCGCTTTGTTGCCAACTAACTGTGCTCTATAGTTCACGTAACAATCAACCATCTTCTTCTTCTGCCCAGCTAACCGTTTGCAATATTTCGGGTGTGATTTCGGGTTTCATTGGATTCACAACATCAAACATATTCATAGGGGCAATAGATAATTTTAGAGCACGACCATCACCCACACACACATCACCTCTACGCGCTACATCATCGGATCATTTCGCCCGACGTTTCTTCAATCGACAACAGGCCTTCACGTCAGTTCAGCGCATTCCTATAGCACATCATGTTCACGGAATCAAACAAATTCGCGTTTACTCGCAAAAAAAACTAGCCCTGGCGCTCCTCATTTTTTTCGGCGCTTGAGTAGCCGGATAATAAGGTTGAATTTGGTCTCTTGCGCAGTATAGGTAAGGATTTAGGCACAATCGGGGAGAGGCCTAGAGCCGGTTCAATGGGGTTATTTGATTCGAAACGGCGCTTGGTTTGTGATAACTCGTCCAACAACACTTTTTTAAAGGCAGTGGTCACGATGTCTGAAGGGCGGAACAATTTTGATGACGCCACTCATCGTCATTGTGGAACAAACCTTCCCCCCCCCATCGCTCTGAAGATGTGGCTGGAACCACCTCGTAACCGATCCTAAGCCAATGACGTTTTGATGACGTCATCAAGCCGCACCGCCTAATCATCGTGTCCACTGCCTTTAAGTTCAATGACCCTAACAGTCCATAGAGTTTTCAGGAGTCCAATTTCTTAGTTTTTCGCACATTATTCCCAACACCCCACAAAACTTCACCATTGAATAACCATAAGAAATTCTATGCGACGAGTGCCCCAAATGGTTTTCAGTGGCAAAAACCCGCTATAGAGCGCTAGGCCAGCAGAGTCTATTCAGCGAAAAACGATCTCAAATACGCCGCTGCATTCCATTGCCGCACTTGACATCGTTGTTTACGGCGTTAACCTCATAAAGAGGCTCACAGTAAGTAAGTGTCGATGTTCCAGCAGTTTTACTCCATCAGGGACTAACTGAACGCGATAAGGCCGGTTCGTCAAATCTACCGAGGCCATCTGTCAGTGCTAGGTATTTTCTCAGTTATGGCGCTACCTATTTGACAATAGTGACGCGAAGATAAGCGGTCATCTATTCTTACAATGAAAGACGGCATGACAAAAGGAAGACAAACCGTTGAGGCGATTTACATCAACGAGATCATCTTCAGCGATTTTGACTGAGTTAGCCTGGAACTGTTCCTCTGCGAAAAAGCGTTAAGGATGGAATGATGTTTCTTGTGATGATTTAAGATAGTGCGTGAATTTTTCTTTTTTGAGGTAGTTGTACTGTAGCTTCTTAGAACATTGCGTTGGATGCTTGCCAAAGCTTCCTTCTCTACGCTGTTGCTATGCTGCAAGACCCCGATCAGTTTAGGGCTTCGCTTTGTCTTTGCTTATTCGTAAACCTTTCCTTGGCCCCAGTCTTAGTGCAGCTAAGCTTTGCTATAGTTTCGGAATCCGCGAGTTACACCTGAAGGTGCCTAAATGGAGAATGGCACTGAGTTGAGAGTCAATAAACGCTCAAAAGGCTTCGGAGGACCCGACTTGTATGCAACCTACAATTTAAGATTGAAGGTGACATCATGGCGCACCCATAGGGCCATGATAGCGTCTCACCATGGTATCTATCCGCTTCCATTTATCTGTCTTCCTTCTTGTAGCAGATACATACTTAATCTTTCAGAGTGAAAACTTCTCGAATGGTAGGGTCTTACAAATGAATAACCTGTCACCGTTGGGCGTTGATGGGGGAAGTTAGTGAGGGGTTGATAGTTGATAACATGAGAATGATGTCTTTAAGGGAAAAAAGCTCGAAAACAATGAAAATGAAAATGCTTGTTGCAAAGATGAGAATATACTTGATAGAAATAGCAACTGGAGCTGAACTTAAAGGCACATCCCACTAAGTTCAGATGAATCATTCATTTTGGTGGGTAGGATAGATCTGTCACTAATTCGTACTACCGGCACGAAAGTGCACGACAGAGGCCCCACGGCCGTTTTGAGATCCCTTTGAGCGCTTCATTTTTCCTCACTCGTAACATGCGGGTGTCCGCGCCCTCCTCTGCGTTGTGCTTTCTCGCCTATTCTCTCATCTCCGAGCTCAATCTCTCAATTTCTCCTCAAAACCGAAGTATGGACTCAAATGAGCCCTCAATTTAGCGTTTCTGTCCGAAATCAAATTTTTCTTTTTCTTCAGATAGTGGTCCACTTAGTACCCATT
>MU870271.1:14465-35471 GCA_036418205.1 Ostertagia ostertagi | reverse complement strand
CAATTTCGGCATGATTGGTTCGGTAGGAATGGTTCTTCAAGCCTTTCAGGATTGAGCTTTTCAAGAGGTTTACGTTTCGGTTTCTTCACCTTCATCGGAAAGCCTGATACCTTAAAGGAATCTTCCACGGAAAGAGTGATCATTTTGTCTTGTGTGTAGGATTAGTATTATCGAAACTAACGCTTATGTTCCGTTCTTTTTGCTATGCTCATGAGGCTAGGGGCCTAAGGGGTATCGTTTTTCTGGTAATGGAGGCGGAGCTTTTTCCGCGGAAGATTCCTTTAAAACATATGAAAACTAAGCCTACATAGAAAGCTCATGCCTGAAATGCTTGAAGAATCCAGTAACTATTGCACTATTGCAGTAAAAAATTGGGCTCTCTCATAATGTCCAAGATGTGCAATGGCATCAACGTTGCGCGACAATTAATGAACAGGTTTTCCAAGAACCTGTCGTTCTTGTATCGAATAAGTCTTGCTGAGAGCAAAATGAGCACCGTTGCTCATTTTGTTCTTAGCGAAACCTTCATTTCGATACAAAGGAAAGGAATAGAACCGAATGTTGCTGCAACCAAAAATGAAATGTGTTTGGGAAGAGAAATCCCGTTCCTGAATAAAGAGTAAGCTTTCAGACATTTAGTTTTGTTGATCTTTCTTCAGAACATTATGCTGTTTTGCTTCCGATTATTCTGCTCTAAAAACCTATGCTTTCGAAATCCAATCGATCAGGAACAGCGGATATTCAATCAAGCTTCTAATCCTTCAAGCTGCTCTTTACAAGAAAGTCTGTGCTGACATTGGTTATCACCTTCCGAAGTTCTGCGTGAATTCGCGACGATTAGTAATAGGCGCAACGCCTTGTATGATCGAATTCCATGCGTTTATTTCGCAATAAGTGAAAGCAACAGGTTATCCACCCTCTATTTTTCATAGGTATAGGATGAAAAACCTAATGCGTTTATTTCTTCGCTAGTGTCTTCAACATGGTGGAAGGGTGTCAGTCGTCCCTTCCGCTATTAGCGATCGGTGGTCCACCCAGCTCTGCTCAAACGATACATGCCCTTACCATGCTGATCTTCAACATTCTAAAGAGGCTGAAACCTTCCACATCTGAACCTTATGATGGGATACCTCCTTTTGTCTACAATAGATTTGTGATCAGACAACCCTCACTTTCGAAACCTTTGGCGCACACTTTCAATGTGTCTTTGATGCTGGGTGAGGTTTCTCAGGTCTGGAAACATGTCTTTGTGACTGGAATTCTCACCAAGGACAGGGCCTCATGTGGTATCCGATTTTCGACGAATTAGTGTTATGTCTACTCCTGTTGATGTTATGGAGGAAATTATCAGGGAAAGGCTTCTGTCTTGGTTATTCAGAGCAGCTCGGCTTTCTTCCTGGACTTTCGGCAGCTCCTTATTCATTGATGCCTGTTTTGATTGGAACGTTGCATCAAACCAGGGTAACCTGATTGATGTTAATTATGTGGATTTGCAAAAAAAAAACTTTTCACGCAAAACTTTTTCAAAAGCTGCAGTTCATCGGAATTGGTCAAATTATGTTGAGGTTTGTTTCCTAATCCTATTTATCTGACAGGCACATTTACAGCGAGAATGGGGAGAAAGTTCTCGCTGCATAAACGGGGTGCCTCAGGGTGAAATGCTCCCTCCCTTACTATCTCTTATCTACACTAGAGACTTGACTGCTATTCTCAAAACATTGCAGGATATCAGAACTCAGCTTTATGCTGCCAGTAAAAAAATATATGGAATATACAGTACTGCCAACTGTGACGTGGTTCAGTCCGCACACAGATGTTCTCTCAGTAACTTAAAGGAGGAATTTACGATAATATCGAAGGTCAAAGAAGGGGAAAATTGCATAGTTGGGAGACAGGCGGACCTCCTGAGGGTGCTGATCGACGCGCAATTGGCAGCGAAAGATTTGACCTCGGCGATCTAGCATGGCTCCTCTTGCGCGGTTGGCGGGTACGCCCACCGACTATCTAATCCGGTCTATACGGCAATCACTCGCCGCAGGTCTATACGTGGCGAGTGATTAGATAGCTGAGAGAGCGTAGTGTTTGAAGAGGGCACAGCGATGAGAGTCGCATCAATGCTCAAATCAACGGGCAAGGAAGGGGTCCCATTTCTCGGGTTCGGGCCGTTTCAAATGGTTTCTTCTTCATCCCTGCTCCACTGACCACCTCTACCCTTATTTCCAATGAGCTAACTTTTCAAATTCTGCCCTTTCTAACGATAAGTGTCCCAATTTCCGCTCATTGTTGGAAATGTTTTTCTCATTTTTTTTCTTTCTCCTTTTTTGCTAATAACGAATGATAAAACAGTCCGCTTAAAGGAGGATTCACGATAAGAACGAAGGTCAAAGAAGGGGAAAATTGCATAGTTGGGAGACAGGCGGACCTCCTGAGGGTGCTGACCGACGCGCAATTGGCAGCGAAAGATTTGACCTCGGCGATCTAGCATGGCTCACTCTTGGCGCGGTTGGCGGGGTACGCCCACCGACTATCTAATCACTCGCGTGGCGAGTGATTAGATAGCAGAGAGAGCGTAGTGTTGAAGAGGGCACAGCGAGAGTCGCATCAATGCGCAAATCAACGGGCAAGGAAGGGGTCCCATTTCTCGGGTTTCGGGCCGTTTCAAATGGTTTCTTCTTCATCCCTGCTCCACTGACCACCTCTACCCTTATTTCCAATGAGCTAACTTTTCATCGTAAATTCTGCCTTTGAGTTGTTGGGCTTCACGCTGGGACCTTGATATTATCCCAGCGAAGACCCTTCTCCTACGTTTGGGTGAGCACCCACCTGGCGGGTCATAAAATTAACAAAGTCGGTTTGAAGAGATGAAGAAGAAGAGATGTGGAACAGCTAAGGATCATGGCGTTCTTCTCTATTCAAGACGAACATTCTCTGACCACATCGACCAAGTTGTGAACAAGGCTTATGCAGCTCTTTTTTCTCTTTTCCGCAGTACTCAGATTACAGATCTCAGTATTCTGTTACGCCTCTAGATCGCCACATCTAGATCATTGCTCCCAGAATTGGAATCCTTAAGAAGTATGTTTCCAGACTAGAAAATGTTCAGCAAACATTCAACAAGATTTCTCTTCCACCGGGCAGATCAACGCATGTCTTGGGTCCAGTAGACATTCCCAAAATAGTGCCGATGTCAGACTTTGCGTACGCTCGTATCCAGCGAAACGTGCTGTGTACCAGCGGATTGGACTATGTGTCAGCAGATCGAACGATGCACCAGCATTGTAGTTCCATTTCTTAGTATCTGGTCCGTGGTTGTTTACATTTTTCTGGGATGGTACGGCTAGATATCAGACGCCTTTTAGATCATGTACAGTTTGTGCGTTCTGTGCATGTCCTGAGCGGTGGATATCTGGGCACTTACCTAGCTTGCCGATTTTACGGCGGTGGTCGGTGGAGCCGTGTTTCCGAAGTTTTGGCAAGCCCCTATGACCCCACATGTGGACAATGGGCATTCTAGCCGACTAACGCAGGTTTGTGTCACAGCACCTGCTGGTCTAGATGTGGTCAGCGCACACAAAGCTTCGCTTGCACATTAAAAGTATGGGATTTGACCGCTATGCTGCTGCTCTTCGTACCACAGTTCCCAATCTAATCCATTCGTATAGGCTCTATATGTTTTTTGTGACTACCGTCTCGCTTGTTAGCAACATGAACTGCTCGGCACAGGCTCCTCTTTCTTTCTTGGATTTGCTTTTCTGTTCAGTTGTGCTATTTATTCGCTTTTGATAAGTTCATTAACGTTTCAGATCAGTGTTTTCTATTTTCTTCCTTGTTGTATTTCGCTGCCGAATGGTCCAATTCTTGCTCGGCTAGTTACCTCTTTCCTACTCCTTTCTCGTTTTTTTGTTTCCTTTTTTCTTCCTTACCATTGCTTGTATTATCAGTACAGTTTCTCTAATTTTTCTTACCGGATGTGACACGCCTTTGAGCGTAAGAAATAAATAAATAAATGAATAAACAAAAATGACCCATTTTACTCATCATCGAGGTTCTTTCTAGCATTTTGTAAGCGAACTACACTAGTCCCTTGTAATTGCACCAAAAAAACCATTCCAGATAACTACCAAGTTTTCTCCAAAATCTCCCACGCTGAAAGTATCTATAAGCTACTGACTTATCACCTTGGCCCAAGTTCTCGATATATTGGGTTGATCCATAATTCCTGGCCGAATTTTTTCAGAATCAATTTTCTTCATGTCAAATTAGTGTCATTACGAAATAAGTTAGTATGTTGAAGGAGGCATCAGTACCTTAAACTAGGATGTTCCAGAAGGTCAAAGGGCAGTGGAATAAGTAAGTAGGGATCGAAATGGATCAACGACCAAAGCAGGCGATTATGCTTAACGATCATTTGAAGAAGAATCTTGCAAGGAGCGCAGTAGGCAAGACCAGCGCTGTGTTTGCCTCAGCTACTGATCGGGCACTGGGCTATTGGCTTGAAAGCATCGGCAAAGGCGATACAAGCTGCAAAGTTTGACCTCATCCTAAGCCCCCAGTCACTTTCGATGAGGATCCATTGCGCTGTGAATCGGAAGTTCACCCGGACGCTACCACCTGAGATTTGTAGCAGATACCTGGGCACAGCCGATGCACCACCGCAAGCTGTCTGAATGAAACGGGCTGTAGCAGAATGAAGTTTCGATGGGAACGGCATGCATCTCTGACCATGACCGAGAAGCAGACCTGACCATCTGCAGAAATTTCATTCTGCGCAGGCATAGCCTGGACTTTCCCTAGTCGGTCACCAGTGGAGATGAGTCTGAGGCAGGGTCAAGCGAGGCGTCGAGGAAAATTCGGAAATACAACCCCCCCCCCCTCCTCTGCCGAAGGCCGAAGTCCATGAAACAACCTCTTTAACAAGCCGAACTATGAAAAAGTGGGCGCTATGTGCCTCGGGGGGGGGCCAGTCGCCGCGCGCGGCTGTGCGGCAACAGGAAATTCGAACATTCCAGCTTCTCACGGAACATTCCAGCTTCTCACGCATGTCATGTGACTGCCCTCACCCCCAACCCCCCTGAATTGGCTACACTCCCCCTGGCTCACGAATTTCCTGTTGCCGCAACGCGGCGCGGCGACTGCCCCCCCCCCCCCCGAGGCACATTGCGCCAAAAAGTTGTTTAATTCTCCACCAAAACTGCTCATAAAAAAGCCCTGCTACCCCATCGTCCACAAAAAAACTCGTTTAAAAAGTATAAAAGTGAAAAAGTCAAAGAATGATCATTAATGACGAGTCCTGTCAAACGAGCAAACGAGAAACGGAGCAAAAAACGTCAAACTAGTCACTAGAAATGGCGTACTATGACAACACCTCTTCTTTGTTTATTTCCTCCACAAGACTTACCAAATTCTAGTACTACACAGATTATGGTTCTCAATTTACACGTCCCCCTTTCGCTCAAAGGAAGCCTTGTAAAAGCCTTCGCCAGCTGTGTGTTGACTGGACTTTGGCGTTGACCGTGGAGCAGCTTATTTACTATTGAAATTTGAACAAATATTCAAATGATTATAACTTTCTTCAAAGTTAACGAATTTTCAATCTGAAAGCTGATTTGGGAGTTTTGTGAAGAGCTTTTTCTAATCAGTACTGAAATTACAGGAAGTTATAAGAAATAACAAATTTAGATCAAATAACGAGGAAAATTCGAGACGAGCACGAGTTTTTACACTTTCCGGAGCAATAACTTGCTTCATTTCCGTCAAATTCAAAAAGTTGATACGTCATACAAAACTAGAAGATTTTCTCTATCAAACGGTCGCTAAAGCAGCTTCATACGTCCAGTACTCAAAAAATGGCCACGTTGAGGATTTTTGCAAAATTAACGAGGAAAATTCGTGATGAGTGCGAGTTTTTACGCTTTCCAAAGCCATAACTCCGTTCAAACTCATGCAAAACTCGTATCAACACACTCCCACTGCGAATTACATACTGAAGTAGGAGCAGATTCAAAATCCTCGTGCTTTTCTCTCTGCAAAAAGTGTAAAATTGTTTAGCGGGTCTCAACTTTAAAGGTTACATGCTTGTGAATTTGACGCTGAAGGCTGCGTTTCTTGTTGAATAGTGTACTCCTCTCTGTAATTTAACATGAACTCTTTCAGAACCCTCTTGATTCTTCCTGAATTAAGATTCGTTATCAAGATAGCCGTAGCTGAAGCGCGCGCAACCAACTGGGCCCACTTCACATCTCGTTGGATTTGAGGACCTACTTACTTGAAAGATAAAATATCCCTAGAAAACGTGCGAATTTCGGATCCTTTGACTTGTGTGGTGATGAAACACTAAAGTCACTAAGAATTGCTAAGCGGACACCTCTAAATCACGAAGATTTTGTGTGGACGGAATCAATTGTTATTGGAAATACTCTGGCCTGGTATCGATTCGATCCTTAATGTTTGTCCTCCGACGATGATCCTACTGTATCAATCGGGCCCGATCTCTCCCCAGCGGGCCAATACGACCCCCCCCTCTGTGACATGTCGAGGATTCCTCAACGCACGCTTGACCCTGGTCTGAGTCCACTACGACAACAACACGCGGCACGCCTTATGGCTATCTCGCAGCCTGAACCCACCATCTCACCCAAAACCCGACCTCTTTCGTCAGAGAATATTACCCCCATTTGTAGGATTGGTCGGGTATCCCACTTTGAGAACCGCTTCATCTTATATAGACAACCACTGCGAAGATAACCATGGAATAACTCCCGAGGTTGGCCGCAGCAGTGCGAGAGAACCATTCGAAACGTCTCAAAATCTCCTTCCTCCGGATGAACGCCCGACCTTACATTGCGAAGATAACTCGCCACCTTCTGAAGGAAACTGGCTGGATCGCGATACCACATCTATCGTATAGCCCTAACATTACTTCATCGCACTATCCCCTTCTCGATGCCCTGAAGCAGTACCTTCGAGAGAAAGGGGTCACTGAATACAACCACCCAAAAAACGACCTCTCCGAACTCTTCATCCCATAGCTCCACTCGTTTTGAGAGGAATGCATCCATTCGCTGCCTAGCAAATGAATGCATATCAGCGATTGCGACGGTGGTTATATTGTTGATCAGTTATTCTCCAGGAAAGAAAAAACTCAATGAAATGAAAGTGTCGAAATTCGGCCAGAAATTATGGTTCAGCCCAATATTTCGAAGTCACAACTTCTCTAAAATTTCTAATTTACGGATTATCGAGTGCCCTGATCACGAATATGACATCCGTTTTTTCGATAGCTCCTACGCCACTTCGGCGCCTATTTGGTGCGCTTCTGGCGCTACAACTTTTTTCTGCCAGATTCCGGCAAAAATTGAGTGTAATGCATACTGATGGTTTTGATGACGAACACGATAGCTACTACCAGGGTGAAGATCGTTAGAGGAAATCTTCGACAGAGGTCGAATTTGTCAAGATTGGTCATGGGGTAGGGGTCGTACCCGTGATGGTCTGTAACGAACGCGTCAGCGGCATCACGATTTATTATAAGGGAGAGAGCGTAGCGCAGCAGAAAACGAGGATATGTGAAAACATGATATAAAATATTCTTTGCAGGTTCAGTCGCTCCATTCCTCTACCTTCATGAGAAGGACGTATTTGAAAGCAGTACAAAGAATGAAAGTGCATCTCCGCAAAGAACGGGGCCACATGTGCACACGCGCTGCAAAGGCACCTCCTCTATCTACCGCCCGCTCCCTTAATACCTCGCTGAGAATGACGCTGTTGTTAGGGACCTGTCGCAAAAACGACAACCGTGAAGAAAAGCGCTGGGCAAATGAAGCTGTTTTTTACGTTACAGGCAATAGTGCTGCTTGCTGTAGACAGTCAACGCCTTCTCCAGTCAAGGAAGGCTAGGTAGCAGGGTCGGCGCTTTTCTCGATACTTCTCCATCACTTGCCTAGCGATGAAGATGGCATCCGTTGTAGACCTTTCGGGCATGAACCCGAACTGTTCCTGGGAGATCGGGACCAGCTCCCGCAGTTTCGAACCGACAGCTTCATGTATGAGCAGTCAACTTGATCCCGCGGTAGTTGGAGCAGTCCATCGCGTCGCCCTTCTGCTTGAAGATGGGGACGATAGTACTTGTTCTCCAGGCATCCGGCATCCTTCCTTCCACAGTTATGTTGTTGAGGAATCGGGTGAGCCAGCTTATCCGTTCTCTGCTAGCGCCTTCCATGCCTCGGGTGCCTCTGCAACAGCCGTCTTTCTACCTTTAAGTTCTCTACTCTCAACAAACCTTACCTCTGTCCAGAGTGAAATAGGAAATCGTCTTCTCTACCTGGGAGTTGTTTTTGGGGCAGCTCTATTTTAAAGTTCACTAAGGTATTATTCCCACCTCCTGTTGACTCCGCCTCTTTTCCTAAAGATGCCACGGTGTTCACTTTTCACACACTTAACCCTAATGTCTTGATTATCCATGCAAAGATGTCATGAATCCATTGAGCTGAAAATGTTGCGATGGTGCCTGGGACACACGCGTCTAGACCGCATTCGGAATGAACACATACGAGACAAAATCAAAGTTCAACCTATCGCCAACACCCTTGCTGCCTCACGCCTCCGCTGGTACGGTCATGTCCTACGAAGACCCCCTGATGCTGTGTCCAAGTCGGTAGACAACATAGTGTTCGTCGGTACACGTCCAAGAGGCCGACCCAGAAAGCGATGGCTAGACAACCTGAAATACGACATGAATGCTGCGGACCTGTCTGCAGCCGATGCATGTAACCGGGATCGCTGGTATTGGTGGAATCCGTGCAAGAGTTGGACAGCAACGCTAAAAAGGAAGAGGAGAAGATCCCTAATCTCTTGATTATCTCGATGCTGAGCTTGAGCTAGTCTGTAGACGAAACGTGCATCAATTTCAGGATCTTTTAACACTGCCGGTGTGGCCGTTCAGATCACCTGCTATGGTAAGGTAAGTCACCTTCCGGAATCGATCTGATGGCATCGTCAGGCTCAGTAGAACTCGTCCTTCTCACTTTCGGGGCATCCGGCTTGCGGTGCGTACACGGAGAGTATTGTCCAGTACCCCTCCTTCGTGTCTATATCCTCACAGCCATGATCCGATCGCTGATCCTGTTCACAGCGGAGACATAGTCCTTGAGCGACTCCGCTACCGCTATGGCCACACCGTTCCGCTTGGTGTCTTCTCCATTGTAGTAGAGTTTGACACCTTCCCCGATTTCCCTGGCCTTAGCACCTTTCCATCGCGTCTCCTGAAGGCATAGGACTTGGATATTCCTGCGCGTCATCAGATCAGCAACCTCTCGGGACTTCCCAGTTAGCGATCCTACGTTCAAAGTATAATTCGAACTAGCTTCTTTGGCCAGAGGCCGTTCCACTCCTCGGTAGCCTTGCACTGACCACAGAACTCGGACGAAAGCTGTGGGTGCCGGAAGCGGCAATACTTCGTACAGTAACCAAACCTTGCAGGGAAGGAAGCCCCGGAGTGGGTGAATGGTGAATACTAGATCATGCAAAAGGTTATACAGTAAAGGAATTTGCCATTGTTTAAAATGCCTTGAGCTCTCTCCGAACATGTCCCCTACGCGTGGCGCCGGTTATTAGCCAAGAAATGGGCTAACTTAGTTGGGGGGGGGCACGCGGCGGCGCGGCAGTCTGCTCACCTGGGCTCTCTCGAGCGAGACAGTGTAAACTCGAACATTCCAGCTTTTCACGCATGTCAAGTGACTGCCCCCACCCCCCACCCCCCTAGACTGGCTACACTCCCCCTGGCCCACGGATTTCCGAACATGCCAGGCGAGCAGACTGCCGCGCCGCCGCGTGCCCCCCCCCCAACTAAGTTAGCACCCCAAATGAACCCAGGGCTGATCCTAAGCTTCGTATTCGTTCTTCTATACCTAATCTAAGTTCATCAAATAACTGATTAGAAACAAAAGCAGCGCGTACGATGAGTGTGTTGTACGTGTGGTCGCACAGCCACTCTAAGAACTCACGCTACGCCCCTTGCGCTTCGCTTGCGTTTTGCTGCGCGGTTTTGTTCATCATGCTGTGGGTTGGTTATTACATAGTTTTGCACATGTCATGTTTAGGAAATATGGAAGTGGACAATGCAGCAACCATAGAAAATGGTAGCAATGGTGATAGCGGTAAAAGTGTGGTCGAAACTGCAGCTGGTGTGGACCAGGATAGAATTCATATTTCTCCAGTGCCTAAATTCTTCGGTTTCAAGCAATTCAAGAAACTATTAGAAAAGTGAGTTCGCGCTCAATGTACATTTGCTCTGGTTAATGGAATTATCAAATTTTCAGACATCTTTCTGGCATAACTATTGGAAAAATACGGCAAATGAAATTCGATGCCTATGTCAGCTTCAAATCTGCCGAGGATGCGCAAGCAGCCATTTCGAAGCTCAATGGGTTAGAGGTGAAAAAGACTGTTCTGAGAGCTCAACTTGCCCAATCCGAGCAAAAGAGTGTAAGTCTAATTTCTCATACCTTTGTCTTCACGAAGTTTTGTTCTGTGTTTCAGGTCTTGCCTAAGGACACTCAGTCATATAAAGTCAGAACTGCTAGGGAAAGCGTAACAAAACTTGCGGATGTCCCCTATAGTGAACAGTTGTTGCAAAAGACTAGAACCTCTTTTAAGTGGGTTTTTTTAATTTTCGTCATTGCTTTTTTCGCTGGCTAGCAGTGTGGTTGTTTTCAGATTAAAGATATATTTACGAGACAACGTTATTTCCAGATTATGTGATAGGCTAATCGCCGAAATGAGGAAGGCAAATGTTGAGGACGTCAATCAACTGCTCCCTGCGGAACTTCTAAAAGAGGTAATCTACATTTAGGACGGGTTGCAGGGCGCTAACGACTGCTTCGCAGTCTATAGAGCAGTATTGAGCTGGTCATTATGCTGCTGCCTCTTATGATGAAACTTCTATGAAAACCTAGCCGAGTCTTTTCTCAGATAAAACCGTCGCCGAAGACGACAGGCTATCGCAACAAATGCGAGTTCACCATTGGCCTCACGCATGAAGGGCAGGTATGTCATGTAACCTTCGGAAACTTTTTTGTTGGGTAATCGGAACTCTATAGGTTTGCGTTGGATTTGTTGGTGGGCGCTTCTCCAACAACGAGCATTACGTCATCCCTATTGGAGATGTTGATAATATCACCTTGATGACGAAAAAGATTGTCGAAGCCGTGACCAATTTTGTGCAGGCTTCAGGTTTGGTTGTGCTGCTCTTTCAGTTGATGTGGTCTCAGTCGGACCATCGCAGAAGAAAATTTCAGCGTTGAATGGCAATTGATAGGTCTGCCTCCATTCGACGAATTTTCTCGCGTCGGTGTCTGGAAGATGCTCACTGTGCGGCAGTTTGGTGGAGACGTGATGCTCATTCTCACTGTCAACCCTTTTGAAGACCAAAACCAGGAAGAAAAGCTCAAGCAGGAGTTCTCTGCGAGGTAAATCCCATGAGCTCATTTGTGCCTTTTTTCAGCATTCGTCGCAGAAATAAAGATAAGTGTGTGCTGAACGAATTCCCAGTCAATTTAAGTCAAGAACTCAATTTAGGTTTCTTAATTCCTCAACGTTTCTGGAAGACGGCTTCAGGGTAACGTCCTTGTATTGGCATTCTTTAGCCAACAGCAGTGATCAAGTCGACTACGAACATATTGGTGGTAGGTAAACTTTCATGAATATTATTTCCATTCATGTTGACGAATCAGATATTTGGTGTCCTTATTGCTAGCCTTTTTACTCGCTTGGCTTTTCTACGCATTCTTCCATCCCATATCTCGGTCGATTGTATTGACTGTTTCTAGGATGTCCATATATCTACGAATCTGTTCTCGGATGTCGTTTTCGTGTATCACCTTCTGCGTTCTTCCAAACCAACAGCCAAGCGGCCGCTGTCTTGTATACGACTGTTGGTAAGTTGCTGGTATTATTACAGTTCAAACGATCATGAACACCAGTGGAAAAAAAACTCCCATCTCTTCTCTAAAAGAAAAGCATAGCTGAGATCGTTTACTAAAGGAGACTCTTCCCTCTTGCATCTGGTCTCAGCAGTGAAGTGCCGCGCTTTTTTTTTTCCTCTTACTGTAAGACTATCATGAACGTATTCGAATCATTAACAGAGCAGTGGAAGATTTGAAAAATTTTCAATTCAAAAGGCGTAGAAAGACCCAAGGACGCAAATGTCGTCTGTGGAATCTTAATCTTCATCTTCTCTCAATGCTTGTGTTCTCTCCTGGGCTAGAATAGCTTGTATCACTGCAGTTTTAGTTGCGCGCGAAACTGCGTGCAAGAGATAACTGCTGACGCGAGCTACTCATGAGCGTAATAACCAATGGAAAAATGTAGATGTAGTGATAGGAATTAGTTTATCAAGGGAGTGGTCCTTTTCGCCTCTCTTTGGCGTAAGCTAACAAACGATGCTCTTCACTTCCGTCTTTAAAACATTTTTTGTGAAATCGCACATATTTAAGGAGAAGCTTGCGGGCTCACCGCATCGCCATCACTATCAGTGGAAGCGAACAAGAGAGATGTGGAAGAATTCAGTCCAAAGCGTCAGAGACTAGATGAACCTATTGATGAAGATTTTAAAACCAAGGTTACTTTTATTTATTTTTTTTCTCCTAAAGTAACAATTCCAGATTGAATTAGCGTGATAAAAGCGTTCAGTAATGAAATTGTGGATGTCAAGTTGACTGCAAATGAAAAAAGAAGCAAGAAAACCGCCGATGAAGCCCACAAACAAGGAGCCTCCCTGTCCACTTGCAGCGGCCGGACGAGTGGTGTAAACTTGGTTGTCAAACCGTTATTACTGAAGACCTGCAAATTACATCATTAGGAAGAAACATATAGCTTCCAAACATTACAGTTTCTGAGACAAAACGGCGCACGTTTCGTCAAGAAGCATTCAGAATTCAGCGCAGGCGGGAGCATCAAATTGAACGGTTTGAAGGACCGAGTTCAAACAGTCCCTGTAGTGCCGAAACGGTAGCATATGTCTACCCAGCCACACGCGCGATTCGGCGGCTAGCAGGTGGCCGGAACCAAGAATTAGGAGGAATCAAATGCGTGGCACATGTTTAAGTTTCTTCTAGCGGTTTTCCAAAATGAGTTTTTTGTTCAGTGACACTTCTCATGTTCTTGATTAGGGCAAACACCATTAGTGTCGAAAGTATCGACCAAACTGGTTTGTCATTTCGTTCGAAAAAAGACAGTAAATGCGATGAGGGACGTTTGTAAAAGATAAAGCAAAAAGCGCCATAAAAACGCTTCCGTCTCACCGAAGCAGGGGCTGGCTGTTGACACCTAACCCCTACCTGTGGCTTCTGCCTTTCCTCACGATTGTGCTCCCTGAACCATCGCTAACTCCTTAAAGTCTAAGGTCCAACTTTCTTTTTTTTTCTACCGGGTTTTGTCTACGATATCACTTTTGACACTTCTAGGACACGATCATTACAAATGAGTCACAACGGGTTGACCCGAATAATCGTAAGGACGCACCACTTACAGTTACTACTGGACATCTGTTGCGGAACGGGTACCATTGGCCAATGTATCCTCAAAGAATTCAAGAAAAACAATGAGGTACAACTTAATATTGTGACTCGTCATTTGTTACTGTCTAATATTTTCGTTTAGGTATTCTGTGTCGGTATTGATGTAATAGAAGCAGCTATAGCGGATGCTAGAGAAAATGCTAAAGGCAATGGATTGGGAGATGACGTGTAAGTTTTTGAAAGCTGAGATTTGCAGGATAAGTGTGTATTAATTTTGAAATGGCAGTGGAGTTAAAGGCAGCACTCATATTAGCGCTTCTTGCTGTTCTCGCAAGGATTGATCCAATATCAATGGTGCGATCCTGCGATTGCAATCGTTGCGAAGCTCGGAGCGTGCGTTTTGCCATTTGGCCATCCTTACTACCATCAATCTTCTTCGCTCTTCACTCCCTCTCGATTCTTCCCCTCTTTTGTTTCATCTAATCTCTCATTTTCTTATGTTGTCTGCCCCTTCACCTTCTTTTTTCGTGTCGCGAAAGTCTACAACGCAGATACTTGGAGGACAACAGCAATTTCAGCTAATGCAAAGGGTGAGAGGCTTTGCTTCATCCATCGAGGAGTCTCCAATAAGTTAAAGCCACTCATCATAAGGCAAAAGTTGGAAGTGACAGGTCGCAGTAGTCATGAGACGCTGTATAGACGATAGACGGCAGGCGAGGAGCAGAGCAGCAGCCTCTGAAGGCATCTTTGAGTACGATCAAGGGGGTTTGCACAGTGTGCACATGGGAAGCATACATATGATTGCATGTAGTTAGTCTTTAAAACCAAAAACGTTCTCCTTAAAACTGCCCCGCCTTTGACCGTGTTTTTTAAAGTTTGCAATATTGCTATTTTTAGCCTATTGTTTTTAAGAGTTTGTTTACATAATAACACCCGTGATTTGTGATCTTCTCGTGTCATATCTCCGATCAAGTACATCAACCTAAATATTCAATTTCAATTCACGGGCTTTTGACGTAATTTCTTGTTTTTTCTTCGTGCGGCTCCGTTTCTCATCTCTATTGTTATATTTAATTCCTATTAAATTATAGAGCGGTGACTCTCGGCCGAGTTCAAGTTGTGCTAGTATTAGGTCCGTTAGTCGAATTGCAGCACAGGCAGATGACGTAACGATGTCCAGTCGTGCGGACTGGAGTGGGGGATATTAAACGGCAAGCCTGAAACAATTTACAACATTTTCAAAATCCCTTTAAAATTTCACCTTTTCCCGTGAAGTTCACTGGAATACTCGCCGGACTCGCCAAAAACGATTTTCCAAAAAAAAAGCGCAAATATGATCTCCTTCGGTGAACCTTGCCAAGCCCTCCAGACATGTCGCAAAAAATCGTTTTCGGAGAGTATTTCTCACAGCTCTAAAATCATACATCCACAATGAGTCCTAATTCTGCACACAGTGGCGTGAAGTGGACTGCTATAAAAGTTATATATAACCCGGGAACCCAGAGATTGAGCTCTTTCTTTCTGCAAGGCAGACAGTGTAACGACGGGGATAAAGTGAGCGTCGAGAAGAGAGAACAAAGAAGAGTCGTAGCAGACGAGGCCAGGTCTAACATCGGTTGCGATAAATAATTAGAACCCATAAGCTCCCTGACAGGCCCCTAACGTCCTATGGATTTTTGTTTGAAGCCGGTGAACGTCACAATATACTATTGAGAATCACCGCTGACCAAAACTAATTGTTTATTTGCGTATTTGATATGTAAGCCTCTTTCCTCTTTATGAATAGTTCTCTCTTGGTCTTTATTGCAACCTATGCGCGAGCATTAGCATCTTGATGACGATGTCGCCCTAAGTTTATTTTTTTTTGCATTACACATTTCACTAGCTACAGTATTAACTGTACTTACATTGAGTTAACATAACATGGGATAGGTGCTGGAAAGTTCTTGTTTGTAAGACCGACGTCATATTCGGCGACGGACCAAACGATGGAGCGATCGCGATCGCTCCATCGTTTGGTCCATCGCCGAATATGACGTCGGTCTAAAGGTAGTAAGTTACGATTCTACATCACACATAAATCACTGTCTCGAGACTCATTATTCACAATAATAACAAAAAAATTACGTTTTTTTTCTGGTGTGAACTTCGAAAAACTCGAGGACTTTTACATGCTCAAGATCCCACCGATACACAGGTGAAACTGGAGTAACTGGGTAGAGTATCCACTATGTTTAGTGTGCCTTCTCCCTGAGAGACTCTTGTTCTGCGCCTTCCTCCAGACTTATGCAAATAACAGGCGCCCTTTCACTGCATCCTGTCTTTTCTCGCTTTTGCCCCTGTTTACTCCGAACTTCGGGTTGTTTTAATTCCAATCATAATGTGTTGCTAAAATAGATCGTGCGAGCAGTCAGCCACTCTTCTTCCTTTTGGCTTCGGCCCAATTTAACTTTCGACCACCCCTGTATTTTGGTTTCGTCGTTAACCCCTGCATTTATCTCTCTAAATACAAATCCCTCATCTCTTCGTGAAGTGAAGAATGTCTCTAGTAGTCACAAGTGACTATTCACCTGGGGAAGTATGTAAATTTTTCCGTGAACAGTTCCTTCAAACATGAGAGTCACGCGTCGGGCACATTGAGGAATGACATCCATTAAGAACAGTTTAAGGGGGACGTTTCCACTGTGTTACGACTAGATAAAATGACAGAATATAATAAACAAATCGAGAAGTCCCTTGAACCAGAGGCGGGACATTTCGATTGTGAAGAAATTAGGGCATTACCTTCCCACCTTGACTTCCATATTGCATACAGCCTTATGCTACATCTTTTGTGAAAAAGAATCATTATAATTTTCGTTTGCTTGCAGTCGCACGCGGTTACGCTGGAGAACATAATGAGGCTACTGTTGTCGTACATGGTAATTCCTGACGCAATTTTTCTCATTCCCCATGCAGTTTATTTATATTGATCAGTCCGACTCATGAAGACCCAATTTCTTATTGTAATAAAAAAACAGGGAATAGCCTTCACTGTCGTATGGGTGAAAATTGGGAGAGTGTGCGAGTTGTTGATATAGCGGAGAAAAACCGAGAGAAAATAGAAATTACCTTGCGACTTTCGCTTAAAAGCTGGGAATTGGAACGTTCTTTTGTCGAATTTTAAAAGGCTCAATTCATGATCAAAGTGATTTAGGAGTGTGATTAAGCGTATACTATGACTTGCAGGGCTCAGCCAATGTACTGAATTGGTCGCGGAGTTTTTCTTTCCCGCTGCATTCTTGCAGTTATTCCAGAAAGGAACTATCCTTTAGCACGGCCAAACGCCGTTACTAATTCCTTGGGGTAGCTGTTCGAATCTTTCCACATAAAAATGAACCCAATTTCGACACCATCGACCGACCGAATCTCAAATAATCCTTGGAAGTAGTAGCCGTTCCTGAATTGGCGAACCAGAATTGCACGTTTTGGAAGAGATGGCTATTATCTCCCATAAGTATTCCTTTCTTCGCATGGGATTATGAATAGTGGAGGGAAACGAGGCAGTTACGTAGGTGCTTTCAGTCAGGTTCGAGTTTAGAAGTCTATTGGCTCCCGAATTGAAGGCAGAGTACTGTGAGCCTGTCGTGAAGGAGTCTTGCGAAAGAGTATTCCATTCATGCTCACTCCGCAATGGATGTATGTCGTATGGCACGGCCATTCGCAGCCGCATAGCCATTGGGGCGTATGGGTTGTCGCCTGCACTCCACCCACATTCTGACCGGCCCTCGTTCGGATCATTCACCTTCTCGACTAATTTCTATTACTATACGTTCGAACATCTTTTTACCGACTTCGAATATGCGCAAGTTCCTCAGCCGCCCATTTTCACCTTTTTTATCAATTTTCTCCGGTGTTACTTCGTATTCCTTTTTTTTCGGGCGCAATCCATTTTGATAGTGAGAATTGATAGTACATAATTGCTGAGGAAATGCTCGCTGCGAAACTTTTAGGAACAAAAAATTGTGAAAATTGGGGTGCCAGTCGGCTGCGGAACTTGCCCGCAGTTTCTCATCTCTACTCGTCTACTCGAATACGGAATGATCGATTACGAATATGGGAATTATTCAAACGAGTTTTTGGCCGAGAAGTGTGCGGGGTGGAGGTGTTAGCCATTAATTACACATTTGACCTTTCATGGTGTTGGCATCAGAACTGGAAGGGACTGGAGAGGGAAAAGGAAGAGAGAGAAGAGAGAGAGAATAACCGACCGATGACGACCCAAGACTCAAATCATTGTAGGGTTTATATTCTACGCGATGCCACGATTGCGATAAGACTCTCTATTACGCAAAGGTGCTGTGTGTTCCCTTTTTCCTCTTGTGTATCTCCTTCATGAGAACTTCATTTTTCACTTTCAAGTGAACGCAGCGAAGGGTAAAATATACTCGTTACAGGGTCTCGGCGGCGAACTGGGAGCAGAACTGATAAATCTGTATACTAATTTTAATCTTTCAGCCTAGTCATAAATCCCATTTCAGATGTTGTTATATTGCCGGAAAAGCAGAAGACGTTTTCTCATCGTTACGGTTCACTCTCCCTTCTGGAATAGATCTCGCTCATTCAAATGTTGTCGGGGTGATGGATCCGCCCAGATGTGGGGTTCATGACAAAGTTGTACTCGGATGTCGCATGGTAAGAATACGTTTTGGCAGTTGAAAATTTTTGCAATGTCATTTACTTTCAGATGGAGTCTCTACGACGACTCGTTTTCGTTTCTTGTGATCCAGCTGCAGCTATGAAAAACATTGTTGATCTTTGCCGTCCAACGTGAGTTTTATAGTCGGCCATACAAGTATGGTAGTTTTCAGGAAGTCGAGTCCACCTTCCTTAGAACTGTGAAAAATTACGAGGCGAGATGAATCTTGACAACCGCTAGGCATTTTTGATTTTCCGCTTTCCTCTTGAGCTGCGTTACGCTGGGGTTCACCTATACGTGGTTGCTGACAGTTCGTAACCACGTACCAAATGTTTAGAAAGTTTCTTCTATGGCCGGCCGAGCCATCTTCGGGTGCAAACTCTCTCGAAACGCGATAAATAGTGTATTTTCGGCAGATTGGGCACTTCTTATATTTCTTATTTGTCGTGCAAATGATGAGCAACACCACACCTGACTAGGTGATCCATTATATCTGGATCTTAATAAGAGTTGTTCAAGGTTCAAGTACACGGAAGCGCATTAGCCGCCTGAGTTTGACTGTGTGGGGTCATGTGAAGCTATGGCTCACTAGTCTTTTTTTCACGGATATTATCAGCACAGAATTTCGCCAATTAAGCTGCCGCGACTCCTTATAAGCGTTAATGGTCCCTTGCATCCTCGTAATACAGATGGTCTTTTTAAAACATTGGGGACCGCGTGATGCTCATGACGCACCACATAGCGAGGAATGCTTTGCTTGGTTCCTCAAACCCAGGACCTCCATCGTACTACTGTTCATCGAATTTCTGTAGGTATTCGATAAGTAGCGGCAAAAATGTTGCGAGAATAGCTGCGTTGGCGCCACCCACTAGCTTAACCGACTCCCATAGCTTTACCATTAAGGTTCTTAGATATTTCAAAATCGTCCAAGTTGAATTAGTCACGACGTTCAGATCCCTCCAATAACAATTACTTTTTCACGCTTTTGTTTATTTCTATGCGCCAACGTTATACGCGTGATTTAGCTCAAAGAAGTACGCCGGCAGACCGTTCAAAGTGGTATCGATAAGGCCGGTTGATATGTTCCCGCAGACACCGCACATCGAATGGGTGCTGACTATGGAGCGCTGATTATACTTCAAATTCAGAGATATGCGCCGTCGTTGCGTCTCCCAATCATTTATTTGTTGACAATTTCCGTTACTGTCTTTGTTGTGGCTATAAATTCATTGAAATACACCTTCTGGTTCGTTGCTGAAGTTATTTACTCTATTGCCATATTTTCTTACTCTTATTTGAATGTTTTCTTGTTCAACGCTAATTGGGATACCAATTTCTACTGATAAGAAATAGTAATATGACATTTCAACCATTGAAATCATTTGTTTTAGGTGCTTTGTGAAAATGTCCGATACACAAGGAAAGGTAGGGTTGTTTGAATTCCTACAACATGCTCTTCTTTATTCTTAAAGCAACCTTTATGTAGTTTCGATTACAGGTCATCACGTGTAAGGCTGCCGTTGCCTGGGAAGCAAAAAAGCCATTATCAGTAGAGGATATCGAAGTTGCACCACCACAAGCTCACGAAGTTAGGATAAAGGTAGTGTTTGAATACCGAATCACGATCACCATGCGATCAATACCTAGCTTTCTATTTTTATCTTGTTTTATTGCCTCTTCGCTTCAAAAACGTTACGATGAGGAGTTAGGTGGGATGTGTTAAAATTGTGACACGTGCTAACAATGGTTATGATCGTGTGCACAAATTATTTGTGGAGATTTTTGGATCATTTCCACACTTACAATGAGTTTCCGCTGGAATGCCCGTTTTATAACTTCAATCTGTTTGCAAGGCCGTAAGTATGGGTTGTAACCGGTTAGTTAAGGCAATCATCTTCTCCATCTGAGCAAAAAAGAGAAAATACCTACTCAGTTATGTAATAAAGTGATGTAGGGCGCAGGGCGGCAGCCCCTCATCTGCTGATTTTGACCGGCAAATAGCGTTTACTGCTTCACGGTCAAGCACATCAAAAGGAGGATAACTTCTACTTCCGTTGCATTTCGGAAGAAATCGCCTTGTAACTGAGAATAAGCCGTTTTATGGTTAGATGGCACTCAAGTGTACGTGGGTGTGCTTACTGTTGCGTCATGTGTTGGTCACCACAGTTTGCTCTTAATATTCGGAGGAATTAGCCTAGTTTCCGAATAGCGATCGAAACTGTGAGGTCAGTGTGGGTTTGCTCGCCAGGATTTATTTCTAAAACGTTTCAGAAGCGTTTACACAGTCGTGGTCTTCTGACCTCTAGCTTTATGAGGGCACTACTTTGTATGAATTATCAAAATTGTCACCAATTTGTAAGCTAGGAGGCCTGAGCACTAGCAGCATGTGGTGTGTTCTATATGTTACCTTTGACTGTATCAAATTCAGATTCTGTACACTGCCATTTGTCATACTGATGCATACACACTCGATGGTCACGATCCGGAAGGCATTTTTCCCGTCGTTTTGGGCCATGAGGGTGCTGGAGTGGTGGAAAGCGTTGGTGAGGGAGTCGTTGGTTTTCAGCCAGGTGAGTGTTAAGCGAAAAAAAATTCGACTAATGAAGATTACGGTAGAACTTTTCTACTTTACTCTTTATTATGAGAAAGAGAGATCACTTTTCTTTCTTCTTTTTTTTTGTCGTGAGAATTCCTTGGTCTCATGAATGTAATACTGCTGCAGTGAATTTGCAATCAGGATCAGCGGCCCCCTTAATCAGGTTCAAGAGGGATGGGGATAATTTTGATGAAGACAGGGAATAGTATTTGGAATTT
>MU870270.1:16643-32242 GCA_036418205.1 Ostertagia ostertagi | reverse complement strand
TCTTACGCAATTTCGTGAATCGATTTAATGTTGGATAGTTTTCTAGAGGCATTAGCTCCCACTATGCAAATCCCCTCGAAACTAGCTTTCCAGTAAAGGTCGTTATGGTACACGATCCTTCGAAGACCCCATTGAGCTCGACCAGTGCACCATGTTTCCAGGGCAAATTCTTCTGATGCCGTCCACGTAGGTGGCCACTATGAAGATTTTCTTATAGAATGAAATGCGCTCTTCAATAATAAGTTGGGACCATTCGGTCTGAATTGAGCAAATGTGCTTAAATCCATCTGGAAGTGGAGACAAAATGTCTTTTTTTTATTGCCCCCCCCCCTGTAGTATCTTTCCACTGTATATTTTCCACGATTCATTCATATTCTATCCAATGGAAAGAATGTAGCAGTGAGCAGTAACGAAGAACCTTGTGATCATCATTGTTTATTATCACAAAAAATAAACAAAATTGCACATGAAGAACCCTGAATTTTTCGATGCTCACAAGATCGGCGTCGTTCCTGACGATCAACTTCATTTATTATTCTTACTATTGTTTTTTTTTACATACCTCTCAAAGAACAGAGAGAAGCCAAATGAACGCCACCTTCAAACTTACTGATGTTTTTGTTCTAACGGGGAAATATGCAGAATGTAAGGCTTCTACACCGCAACAATTCGATGATAGAGTCTAACGTCACCTTCTTTTCTTTGTCGACATTGCTAACTTTTTTGTTACTTTGTTGGGCTTCATTAGCCGTCATGCGGATTCTACTAAATTCGGTAGTCAATTGTTTTTGTCATTTTCCTGCTGAAAAAACTTTTGAGTCAGTCGAAACATCAGCACAATTCATCGCATTCAATATTTTCCTTTATTCGGATTTTCATCTGTCTAGAGAACTAGTGATAATGCGAGCTTACTTTGATTTGGTTTATTCCTGAACTTTTTTTCATTTCTTTTCTTTTTCGACTTTCTCTGCCAACCAAGTAGGCTGCGCTGCATCGATTTGACCATATAGCAATCAGGCCTGGATTTTCTTAAACATTCCAGTGAAAAAATATTCGCTGCAGCCAGATATTTTGTATTCACTCGTTTATTACCTATTATCTGTAACATTTTTATATCCACTTGAGCACCAAATATGAAAATCTAGTTCTAAATTTGTAGGAAAACACGATTTTTACTGCCACATATTTGAAATGTTTAGTTTGAAAGCTTTCTTTAGTTGAGCCTCGATGGTTGTTCTAGACTGAATTGATCACAAAGGCGGGTCCGAAACTGAATTGTTAGGGGTAGGGAATACCTAACATCCGAAAATTCAGTTTCGGATTCCGTACGTATGCTCCGAGCTCGTCTAGGAGTGGCGTTATCCCTAGCGCCATCCGCCTATCTAGAGTCATCGGTGGTGAACACGTGGTCTACTCAATTTCTCTGAATGCTCAAAAATTTCACTTCTCTCTGGTGCGTACTAGCTTCTTTTCCTAACGAGTCAAGGTCAATCAAACTTGATTTGCACATTTGCACATACAGTATTCATATGGTTATGATATAGCGCACCTATGCGTGCATCAAATAAATAAATAAATTACAGTAGAACCTATCGTAATCGGAACCATTGAGCCAGTATTATTACTTGCCCTATATGTTGAAATCGCTGCCCTATTCCCGAGAAATGCAAAACTTGTTATCATGGGCGGGATCTGGCCCGGAATTTAATCATGAAACAACGCTGTAATTGTATCGGGTTGGAACATAATTTCGTAGCGTTTTTCTTGCTAGTATATAAATTCAATCACTACAAGTATTACCTGGAAGCCGCCTGTATCATTTGAAAGCACTCTTTCAGCTCTACAACTCTTTGCTTGTCGTCCTATTATAACTAAACTCAGATATAGTGCTTTAAAAGGGGAAATCCCTAAGGGCAGAAATCAGCATTTCGACAGCTGCTATTTTTTGATTCAGAAAAGGACAAAAGCTGCTAAAAAAAAGGAGCTTTTCATAATCCATCGCTCACATTGAACTAGCACACCTTTTTGCTCACTCTAAAGAAATATCTATGTTGTAAAAAATGAGAATAATGAGGACTGCGGAAATGGGCTCGATTTTTTTCCATTCCAAATCCGCTTATTTGGAATTAAAAATTGCGAAGTGGAATCAAAGAAATTTATGAAAACATCGCTGATTAGTTTCTGCTTTCATTTTTTGATTTAAACCTTTGTGCCGAATGAAGGCGCTACGACATTATGTTCCGATCCAATAGGTTCAGTTAGCACGGCACCATTTCGACCAATGCTCAGCACATTCTATTAGATTGGCCCATTTTCAGCGAGAGAATATGGTTTGCTGGGAACGATTTTTATGCCAGAAGGGTTCCTATTAGAATTTTGAACATTTTTGGGCTCCTCTTGGAGACGCGAAAATTTGTTCCATTTTCTTGGAGAACAGCGGTCTTCATCGTCCACTTGACCATTTGCTGGTGTTCGCCAGAAAGCAATTTATGCTCTTCAGATGTCCTTTATGAGAATGTTCGTGCTATGAGTGCATGAATGTCCTTCATCTAGATACCTTATGGCTGAATAGATTGTAAAATTGGTAAAATTCAGTTGGGTTCCACAGAGCAATCCTTCCAATTTTGGTAATTCATTCGTGTCCAATTAGTCAGCCTAATTGAATCTGGTTTAGCTTCATCAGCAGTGTTGAGGGTTCTACGCAACTGAAAGCTGTTTCTACGAGTCGCGTCTGTGAAATCGCTCTCAAATCTACTACTTCTTTCTTTTTCTCACTAATAACGCATATTACCTTGTTTTTGAAAGCCCGGTTCTAAGAGCATATGGATTGAGTGGGCTTCTTCGCATAGTTATATGAAAAAAGGAAATATTTTGAAAATTATGATATATTCAGATTAGGCTGCTTAAATCGCTGCAGCGCTATGGCACTGTCGGTCCTACTACACCGACCTAGCTCCATCGGCTCCATGGAAAAGCTCACCGGCGGCGCGGACGCGTTCGCGTGCTGATGACGTCGTAATATAAAGGAGCGAGCAAGCCTAGCTCTTGCCGCCAGAAACGTCACGCATCAAGTATTCTAATGATATTGTGCCTTCTGTCACTGATCACTCATTAAGGACCTCTCAAGACATTCCTCATGCCAGGTTGAGGGCTTTAGGCTTTATACGCTGTTATACGTTGTGCAGAGATTGGGTTGACGAGGTGACTGACTGAAGTTTCGTGAACTACGAAAGGTATGTGTTGATGGGCACATGAAACAGAAGAAAGACAGTTGATCAGGTGTTGAGGGCAGTTCGCTCCTACACAAAGACGAGTATCACTCTTCCTGTCTCATCGTGGCTTAAATGTGGACTGGGTCCACCGGTTTTCTCGAAAGGTGGGGATCCTCAGCTGTATTCAGGGTTCTATGCATTTTTTGCTCTTCTTCTTCGTCTGGGACCTGTATCATTTCATTCATTGTTTTGTATTCAGTGTTGGTACTTCGACGCTTTCTCTCACTTCATTAGTTTCTTGAAGGCATCGGACTTAGGCCGGGGTTAGGTCTTGACGGATCTTCTTCAGGACGATCACGCATTTCAATCTCTTCTTGAAGGGATGTTATTTGAGAGACTCTCTTTGTAAGGCACGTTATTTTCTTTCGCTAATCTAAGAGCAACTTTTTGTGCAATCGGTTCGAGTACATGTGAGTTTTGAATGGAGTATGGAATGCAGGGCATTGCAAGGCGTTGATCGACGTCGCCAATTCTTCTTTTGAAGAGCTGTGGGAATGGGCCGGTTGACGAATGGGATGAAGAAATGTGTTTGAGACTTTTTGTGAGAGGTTTAAGATAACCATTCTTCATAAATATTGGAGTGACACAAAGTGCTTCGGATCTGCTTTAAGCTTTCAACATCTGTTACTTAGAAAAAGTTGAGTACTTTCAAGGGGAAGTTACGTAATACCATGTGAACTACCATATTTTCCGATGATAAAGAGAGGCATGTCTAGCTCCCAGGTAGAGCGTGTGACCGGCGCTCTTATCCAACGAACCGAGAAGAGTTGGTAATAGCTGGGGAGGGTGAACCGAAGCAGATAGTACAATGAGATAGGGGACTGCTTGGGTACTTATAGACGACGTCAGATGAGAATGGCGGACGCTAAGAAGGTCTTGTTGCTACTACGCTGCCGATGCAGATACCCATGTCACCTCGTATGCGGTAGGTGTGCTGCGACCGGTAACTGGGTTTGGGGCTGTGCATTGCCAATGATAGGGCGCCGTCGCCCTTTGAGTGTTAATATCGGTTTCGGGTAGTCGTGATACCCAATCTGTGTGTAGGTTTCCCACCTTTTGCCGCCGTTGGAATTGTTCTCGGACATTTCCTTAGATCTTGGCAAAAAATTCGATGCGATTTATTCCGATCATTAACCGGGGTGATTTTACACCGGGTGTTGGTCAATATTGCGAACGGCGAAATTCAGAAGGACGGTGCTGAAATGATATCGAAGCATGTTATGTCTTCAGAGAATTTTCTCAAGCAAAAAAACGGATCTCTCATTTCACGCTCTAGCGGCCTATATTGTCCGAAGTATTTTTGCCTAAATTGGTCTATTTGAGTTCAACATGCGCAAAAATAAAAGTTCTATATAATCAAGAGGTCATAGAAGGCAGTCGTCAGAATTTTGTATTTACGACAGAAACGATCGGATTATAATTGTGCCAGAGTCAATTAAATTGCCGGGCGTTTCTTGTTGCTATATGTCTTCTTAACAATGGACCTTACTCCCAATACGATGGCTGTTCACCCTATGGTAGCGATTAAATGATACGACTTCGATCCTCTTGTCTCATTATTTGTATAGTACTTATTCAATGTTGATTAAGTGCTGACCTCATCTACCCCGTGTGTATGAGCGCGTCATTTGCGCATACAAAATAAATAAATAAATAAAATAAATAAATAAATATGGCAAGGTGTTAAAAACGATAAGTTTGCGTGTTCTCTGCTTTCCTAACAACAGTTCAATGAAATTATTAGAGATAGATTTAGGTGGGAAGTCGCTTAGTTAAATGGAGTCGTTACTATAGTGCAAGCGCCATCACCTGGAAATTAAACCTCAAACGCGTACCAGATCTTGCCTATGAATTAGCAGCCTCAAATCCAAAAAGGTAATTAAGCAATCGACGATACGATCCTCTTTCGGTATATGCCGCGCTCTTGACTTCATTCGGATCGCAGTCACAAGTTGATGCCGTTTTTCTATTGTTGATTTGCGGGGGCCGAATAGGTATAAGTCTCGGGGTGTCTTTATACTCCTAGTTAGTCTTAGTACCAATTTCTCGACTCTACAGGGATGGAGGGCTGGGTGGATTGTAGTGGAAAGGGGCCGCGCTTACCACGCGGCGGTCCGTCGATAATTTGGGATCGTTGAGTGGCGGGTAACAAGCCTTTTTGTCCCCCAAATTCCCTTTCCGGGGTCGGTTAATTGAAAATTGATATGGGGAGGATAAGAAACAATGACTCGCCGTGTATTGGGTGGCCCTCGCAAAGTCTTGTATTAGGCCATATCGCATTCAAACGTTCGCAGACGCGGATTGATTAAAGGACAAGCTTATCTTATAGAGATGGAGATTGGGCTGGTCTGATGAGTACGACCCAGGACCGTGGGAAGCGACACGTGTAGCAGCGCACTTGCCATACACATTGCTCCATTCTAGGTGGACATAGTTTGGCGTTAATGGCCGGAATAATGCGACAAAAAAACAAGCACCGACACTGAATGTATGTGGCTGACCTCTAAATGCAATCGAGTATGATTAAGCGATTACGTGTGATTCCCAAAAGGATCTACGCGGTTACTTTGTATTTTTTACTTTCTACTACTGTTTGTCGTCGCGGGCCAGAATGCAGTCAGAACTAAGATTATATGCTGACTTCTGAACTGTAGTCTGTTCAGTACTACTGTAATTAGATGATTTGTTCCTCCTTGTGTTTTCAAATTAAAGAACCTTTTTTTTGATACACTATAAGTGTGAGTTATTTTTTTTTATGGGGGCATCTTCTATTGTTCTGATGACAGGAGGATTAGAGGGCAGGTGGGTGTTGGGAGGCGGTAGCAGGTAGGGAAGTGGGGAGGGGGAGGGGATGGGTGCCGGAACATCTTTTCCTTGCATGATATTCGTCGCCCTCCTGCGGACTTACTCGATTCTATACTCAATGTCGTTTTTATATGTTCTCAAGCTAGCATTGTTTCACGCTCAAGAATGTTCAGGGGTGCGGTGGCTGATGGTTTGAGTCTCACGAGTTCTCGGGTGATTTTGTAGACCTCTACCGACGTTGTCTGGAAACTAGGGGATCTGATGATTAGGTGCTTACTCCATTTCGGGCATAGTTTCCTTGACAGGTATCTAACTTAGCGGTCCGAGGTAAAGGTCTTGAGCCGGATCTTCTCAAAGACAACCACGCCCTTCCAAACCTCTTAGGTGGTTTATTTGAATAAACTCGTTTGTAAAGTGCACCGATTTTTCCTCGCTTAACCTCAAAAAGCAACTTTTTATTGCATATCACGTTCGAGTACCACTACTAGTTTGAATGGAAGTATAGAATGCAAGGCGCATAGCAAAAGCGATTAATCGATGCTCCGCCAAATTCATTCTTTTGAAGTAGCTTTTGGAATGACCTTTGAAACCAATGGGATGGAAGAAATGTGGCTTGAGACTTTTGTGAAAGGTTTCAAGGTTACCATTCTTCATAAATATTGGAGTGATCACAAATTGCTTCAGAATCTTCCTTAGGCTTTTACAACCCTATTACTCAGGGAAACTTGAATAATTCCAAGGAGAAGTTGAGTAATACCGTGTGAAACACCACAGTTTCCATGATAAAAGGGAGCAATCGTGCAGGTTTCCAGCTAGGGTTGTGACCCACGCGTTATCTATCGAAGGACCCGAGCAGAGGTAAGAGTTGGGGTAAGAGCTGGGAGCGTAACTCCACGAACGATACGATACGATAAGATAAGGCTGCTCGGTATAAGACGCACTCCAGACTAAGAATCGGATGCTAACGAAGGTTGCAATCCCTTCCACTCTCGATGCGTAGGTGGTGCTGCATCCCGGAACTGGGTTTGGGCCCTTGTCACGCCATTGATAAAGCGTCCCTGCCCCTTGAGTGTCAACTACCCGCTAACTGGGTAAGTCTCCTACCCAAACCGATTTGTAGGTTTCCCACTCCTCCTCATGGGATTTCTCGCGGCCACTTCCTTTGAGATCTTGCAAAAATTAGAAACGATTTATTCTCGATCCATTAACCCAATGCTTTTAAACACGGGGTTGTTCAAATATTGCGAAACACGGCGAAATTCAAGAAGGGGTGCTGTAAACTGATATCGGAGCATGTTTATCGTTTTCAGAGAATTTTCTCAAGCAAAAAAGGATCTCTCATTTCACGCACCACTGGCCTATATTGTATGTAGTATTATATTTTTTACCTAACTTTGTTATTTGGTTCTTATTACAATGACAGTTCTATGTGATCAAGTGGTCACAGAAGGCAAATCGCCAAGGAAATCTTCTATTCACCATCAGAAAGATCGAAAAACTAAAATTGTGCACAGAACTCGAATCACAAAACTGGGACGCGGGGTTTAAGAATTTTATATGAAACAAATAGATTTAACGAATAAAAAAATAATTTAAATTTTTGACTGAAATCATAGATTAAATTTTATTTAATATCAATATCCCAGGCAACAACTTTATGACAATACTTTGCTTGTAGTTTGAAATGTGAGAGAAAAGTGGCTATTGGCTCCGCTCAAAGTTCATGAGTCAAATTGTGGGTCGAATCCTACCCAGAGCGTCTCATTCCTCTCAGACTATCATGTGCCTGCGTCTGTCTGATAGACTGACATGTGCATCGACTTACCAATAAATCGCAATGGAATGGATTCAGGATTAGTGTCGTATCTCCAAACATGATCTACGTCAAGTGCTTTGTCCTACAACTCTTTCCACCTACTTGCTTGTCGCGGTAAAGCCGTCAGAACTAACAATTCATCATGCTAGACTTCTGAAACTGCTAGTTACTGCCAAGTTACTACTGTGATTAGATGATTTATCCCTCCCTTTTCGAATTAATTACCTCTGATCACCACTTTTGAGTGCGATTTTGTAGCATATTGCTACTGTCCTAGAAAATTACTGGGGGATATAGGGCAGGGCAAAATTGGGGGAGGGGGAACGGAAGGGAGGGAGGGGAAGTAGAACATTCTTTTCCTTACTGGTGCTTGACGCTCACACCGTGCTTGATGCAAACCCGATGCTTACAATTACGTCTTTACAAACAACTTCGAAAAAGCCTTCTCCACGGACGACAGAAGAATATTCTATAGGGACATGGTCACGGTTCAAGCTCAACGAGTTCCTCGGTGATTTGTAGACCACTTTGTAGACGTTGTCTAAAATTCAGGGGTCCTGCATGATAAGTGCTACTCTATTTAGGGCTGGGATCGCTTACGATAGTCCTTCTTGATGTAGACGTCGACGATGTAGGATTTCATATCCTACAGATGATAAGAACAAGGACATGCTTCTCACGGAGGAGCATTTTAGGGAAAATTTGCGTCAGAATTCCATCAAAGGCACACCCTACGCCTGACAAAATTGCTGATGTCCCCATGAGCAGAAAATCTTTTTTGCCACTCCCAATGGATGTTTCCAGGAGGTGGAAGTGGTTGTCGGGAAATTTGTCTAGAAACCCGACGGTCTGCTGCCATAATCTTCGTTTTAACTCTGACCGCGCTAACCCCATCTAGAGGTTGCCGTGGTCAGATGCCCTGCTCCAAAACAATGGTTCATTTATAGATTTAAGCTAGAGACCAGGATCCCGTCGAGAGCACAGATTTGTAGGGGCAGAATTCCAAGACTGTTCATAGTTGAATGGATTTCTAGTGACATCACGGTCCCTTTTTGATGTGTTTGTTGAAGTTCTCGAGCTGTTTCCTGTTGTCGTGGGGATAAACAGCGACCGGATTGCACATTTCGATCTCTGTCTCTGAAAATACGCTTCGAAATTCTGTCCGAAGCGAGTGCGCTTCATTCTGCCTCAATTCGTTTTTCGCCCATTTTATTACGTCTGAATGCCTTCGTAGTGAATGTTTTATGTGCAACATTTAGCACATATTTTTGTGATGCTTTTTTACCTTCGTGTGGGAATTGAGGCGTGTTTTGCGTCTCGTTTTATAGCAATCCTCCTTTTTCTCGTTCATTTTTCTCATCGTTCCTACCTTTTTTAGCTTTTTTTACAACAGCAAGCGAGGGCAAGGAGAGTTCCCTTATTCTCTTTACGTCATCTCAGACTTCAGTGTTTTTATCTTTGACGAGTCTCGCGCCTTTTATCCGATACCAGGTCAAAAGCCTGATTGCACGGGGGGAGATTTGATCCAAGACTTGGCTCCGGGGATCTGCCAAAGCACTTGCCACATGGCACTAAACCACGTTTTCTAGACCGAACTGTCGAGCAGTACAGGCTAGAAAAAGCAGTTTGCCCAGTCTGAATAATTCCACGAGACCAGTCGATTATGGGGTCTTGAGATTGCATTCCTAACAAGGGACCATGCGCTAACAGATGATGAGCAGGGTCAACCGTCCGTTGGACAAAGTCCAACGCGACGACGAGAGTAATGCCGAGAGTGAACGTACGCACGGAGACACAGACGGCTCGCGGGTGGCGAGAGTGAATGCCGGCGCGGAGAGCGGTGAACATCGGTCCAACGTCGCTCCAATATCGGTCCAACGTAACGGTTGACCCTGGGGAGAAGTCATATTTGCGATTTTGGACATAGAGTGTATTTGGGAATAACCAAGATTCACCATTTTTTGTAAAAATGCGGACGGGGGGTCGAGTATTGCTGGAAGTTGAAGGCGCCGTTGGCGTGAGAGGTGGTCATTCTGACGGGGTCCGGTGACTTAAAGGCAGAATTTACGATGAAAAGGTAGCTCATTGGAAATAAGGGTAGAGGTGGTCAGTGGAGCAGGGATGAAGAAGAAACCATTTGAAACGGCCCGAAACCCGAGAAATGGGACCCCTTCCTTGCCCGTTGATTTGCGCATTGATGCGACTCTCATCGCTGTGCCCTCTTCAACACTACGCTCTCTCTGCTATCTAATCACTCGCCACGTACACCTGCGGCGGTGGGCGTACCGCGCCAAGAGTGAGCCATGCTAGATCGCCGAGGTCAAATCTTTCGCTGCCAATTGCGCGTCGGTCAGCACCCTCAGGAGGTCCGCCTGTCTCCCAACTATGCAATTTTCCCCTTCTTTGACCTTCGTTCTTATCGTGAATTCCTCCTTTGAGAGAAAAACGTTAAAAATAAGCATGACATGAAATTATTTGCTGTCCCTTACATATTCACCTCTACCACTCCATCCTTCATTCGACGGCACTTTCAGAGGGAAAAGTGGGCGGAGTTGGAGGTTGTCGAATGGTACCATGATAGTTAGTCTATAGAGATGGGGACGTGTGAGGGCCACACCACGGGAAGGAGGTCCTTAAATTTTTGGGAAACTATCAACGCTAGGGTTTACCCTGTCTGAAAGGAAAGGGCTAAAACGGCCAAGAGAAGAATCCTATAGTGAGTATTCATAAACAACCACCCATCCACATGTCCGCTAACTTCCAAGGCGGTGGACAATACATGGCGAAATATAATAAAACTGAATATGATAATGAAGTTTTAGATCCATATCGATATTGATGAAATTTCGCTCGTAGATATTCGACTTGATTTGACATATTTCCCTTTATATCACCCATATCAACTAGTTCATATGTATAATTGAAAGTCAACAAACGAGTGAATTTTAGGCGTTGATCAGTAATTTTCGAGACGCGCCACGCACTTGACTCTCGCTCGAAATTGTAGCGATATTTTAATGCATGGGCAGCAAACTAAATGAATTAGCGAGGATCACCTCATTTAACAGTCAAGGTTACTGTATTAAATTACATATATATTACAAATATCAATTACCATCTCCAGTGGTAGGGATAGCTTGGTTAGACTGAGCGACATTTCGGAATTCGATCCCGGACTTTGCACGCGATAGCACTTGCATTGCCCTGCCTTTCACCTTTCTTTTAGATGGAGAGCATTGAAAGACTCTTCTTCCATCTCGTTCAGTGCGGCTGACGTGGTTAAATAGCAGGGTTTCCCTTCGTTTTCATATGAATGATGTTCCAGAGGCGATTGTTGGTTTGGTGGTCCTACCACGAACGGTAGTCAACTCGGAATGGAATGTATTCGAGAGTCTGAATTACGTGAACTATTCAGAGAATTCGACAAGAACGGTGACGGAAAGATAACTAGGGAAGAATTAGAGGTGAGGACTTTGAATAACCAATATCCAACTGCTCTCACCTTTTTGTGTGCAGGGGATTTTGGGTATCAGACAAGAGGCCATCGCACGGTGAGAAGCATAGACGAACACTCGTTAGCGCGACGGCTAACCAGGGTCAACCGTCCGTTGGACAAAGTCCAACGCGACGACGAGAGTAATGCCGAGAGTGAACGTACGCACGGAGACACAGACGGCTCGCGGGTGGCGAGAGTGAATGCCGGCGCGGAGAGCGGTGAACATCGGTCCAACGTCGCTCCAATATCGGTCCAACGTAACGGTTGACCCTGGCTGCAACGTGCACTGCAGTTACTTTGCGTCAAGTTAGTCTGCGTCTCTGCCTTCTCGCCGCGCGAGGGCGTCTTGTCAGGTACCCGGATTTTCCCTGTATTTTAATTTATCAATTGGAATGGACGAGAATGTTCCAGATGGCGCTTATACAACTGGGCGAGCGGCCATCAAGTTCACACATCGAAGCTATTATCAACCAAACCGATATTGATGGTCAGTTCGTGGCATCTACCCGTTCTCGGTTTTATTTTTCATATTTTTGCAACACAGAAGAACTCTTTTGGCGCGTGACCTCTTTTTTCACTGACGTCCACTTATCCAACCATATTAGCCAAGATGGTTTTTGAGCCCTAGTGCTCCCTAGCGAATTCGCGTCCAATTTGGTCCACTTATTTCCGAGGACCCATCATGTTGCTGAGTGCAGTTCCGTTGCGTAATATATCGCCGACATCTCCTGTGTGCTGCATCAGGCTGGTCCCCAGGGAATTGCTGTCGGCCAAAGTCCACACATTTTAGCCCGAGTGCTTACGCATCAGATTAGAGCAGCAAAAACACCCACACGTAGATTCAGTGATGCCTTTCAGCCAGGGCAACAACCTAACAATCTCATTGGTAGTCCTTCCCAGGGCATCTTCGAACTGGGGCTGAAATGACGTAGCGGCTGACCATAGCACTGCATACTAAAATCATGATATCAGGGTCCGTGTACTAACCTTCTCCCAGGGAAATTCCCTTAAAATTTCTTCTGTGTGTTCTACTTTGCATACTTAGGTAATGGCTGCATTGAGATCGACGAATTCCTTCAAGCGTTGCGAAAAACGCTGTTGAATCCACGTGAGGAACGAGAACTACGGGAAGTGTTCAGTGTACGTTCATTTAATTGTTTCGACATCACTTGCGATTGTTTTTCGAGACTACAAAACTTGTTTTCTCCCGCAATCTACGGGGGGGGGGGGGCAATAAAAAAAGACATTTTGTCTCCACTTCCAGATGGATTTAATCACACTTTGCTCAATTCAGACCGAATGTTCCAACTTATTATTGAAGAGCGCATTTCATTCTATAAGAAAATCTTCATAGTGGCCACCTACGTGGACGGCATCAGAAGAATTTGCCCCGGAAACATGGTGCACTGGTCGAGCTCAATGGGGTCTTCGAAGGATCGTGTACCATAACGACCTTTACTGAAAAGCTAGTTTCGAGGGGATTTGCATAGTGGGAGCTAATGCCTCTAGAAAACTATCCAACATTGAATCGATTCACGAAATTGTAAGAGCTTCAGGCTGAAGCAGTTACGGTAGACCTCCTTGAGCTGACGACGGTGACAGATGACGTCATATTCTGAAGACGGTGAGGGCAGTGAAGGAGGGCCTGCGTCACTTATAGAGGGACACTTAGGGAATACTCTGCTGAGGAACTCCCGTCGACGGCAATCTCTGCGAAGAAAAAAGGGCCGAAGTGCGACATGGCAAAATGTTTTTTTTTTTGCCCCCCCCCCTGTATATCCAAATAGCTGCAAATGCTTGCGAGGGTTGCCAGTACACGAAATCTCCGAACCTTTATGGTTTTGGTTTAAGTTCTTCGAACGCCCACTCTGTTTCATGGGAACTAATCTACCATGATGAAGATAGTTGGATTCACAACCTAGAGACGGGTGCGTAGCGTTTCTCCTCCTGGGGTCAGGTCACCTAAAATTGAGACGCCGTTCATTCGCTCGGAGCAAGCTTAGGACTAAGCCTAGGCCCAATCATAGGCTTAGGCATAAGCCAATGTGTAAGCATAAGCCTTAACCTAAGTCTAAACCCAAACTTAACCTTAAGCTTCAATGATCGCGCAACTGTGGTGACCTGACCCCAGGAGGAGAAACGCACGTCTCCCCCTAGAGACCATGCCTCTTTCGCAACTTAAAAATGTGAAAAGTACGCTAAGAGATGACGGATTACAACTATGAACCCATTAATGGACATCCACCGTTATGGGTATACGCTCATGTCTGCGTCTCGCTCATCTTCTATGCGCTCTCGCTCACTGAGTCTGTTCTCGCCTCGATCCTGGACTACATCTCAAATCTCCCAAAACGAAGTTCCCAGGTGCAGAATAACGTACATAGCCGCTCAACTGTTACATTCCCTTACCGACCAGGAATATCAGGCTCATTTTAGGTATTCGACAAAAATGGCGATGGGATGATATCGGTCGATGATTTGCTTATGGTGATGCAGTCACTAGGGAAAAAGCTCAGCGAAACTGACGCTCGAGAAATGATCAAAGAAGGAGACGTGGATCGCGATGGCCTGATCAGTTTTCACGGTAGGAATAATCTATAATATTTTCATTTGTAGAGGCTTACTCTTCACCAACCAAGAAGATTGCTACTTATACTGTTCACTACTAAAGAATAACAATGCGATATCACTAGTTAGGATAAGCTTCGAACAAATGCGCACACCACAAAGGCACAACCCAGGCAGAGGTCGTGTGAACGCTTCCCTTCGGTCTGTAGTATAGAACCCTAGAGGACAATCACAAATGTGGCGTTCCCGTGCACGGAAACCAACCGACAAGAGCGCTTGGGCCTTGCAAAGTAAGCTGCTGAAGCTGCAGATTTTTTTATCAGGCTGTTGTCTGGCGCTCTCTCATCTGTAGCGCTCTCTCGCCTCATACTCTCCTCTCCGCGCAAAGGCACGAGTCAGGCTTGATGGACCAAACCAATCCCTTTTGTCGTCTTTGTGCATGGCTGCGCACCCACAGAGACGTTACCATGCTCAGAATCCCAAACGGCGCCGTAATAAGGCTCCAGGGCACGTATTAAGCGCTTTCGCCGCCTGGCGGCGCTCCGACCGCCCACCTCCGGAAGTGGTGCGTGGCTGGCATAACGTGTGAAATCAGCTAGGTTGATTGCCGTATCAACCGATAGAACGACTGACATCTCCAGAAAACTTGTTTGTACGTGCCTCTTTCCCAAGCCAGCCTCCTTCACTGCTAGTGGGAAAGAGGGTTTTGTTAACGGCCTTGTCGACGGTTTTTCTCAGTTTTTTCTCCACTGTCGTTCCACTTCGCATCTCTATACTCAGTTTCAATCGCCATAATACCCCCTTATTGAGCCCGACTTTTGCCTTTAACCTTCAATAAGGTCGGATGTGGTACGATGGCGAGACAGGGCGGTCAAAGAAGACAAAATACGCGAGAGAGCACGCTGATCTCTACATCAATGCACGCTGATCTCACCACCTCTCGCGGTGGGTGGGAAGCGTTGGGAATGGGGTCGATGGTCTGCCGGCCCGTAAGGAGCAGCGTGACATTGGGGTCGATGGTTGCAGGCCCGTAAAAAGATTAGCGCCCTAACCGCGCTTTTCGCGACGAAGCTGGAGTGATCTAGGTAGGTGCCAACCTTACAATTTTTCTCGTGGTATCCCTCCTACTAGTCGGGCTAATCCCGGGATTTGCCTTCAAAAGTGCGCGACAGAGGCGTTAAGGCCTTTTCATGACTGCCGATGGCCGCCGGTTCTGTGGTGTTCACGATGTAATGGTTGCAGTGTATGTCGTCTCGATATTCCATCCTCTCTCGTCTAAATATGTTTTCTTTCGTCTTGGACTTGTTGTGGACCACAGTGTCCTAAGTTCTGTGTAGACCAAGGCGTTGGAAGATACTCAGCATTTCCTTTCTTGCAAACAAATTCACCACTACTCCTGTTTCCGGTGATTTCGGCAGTTTGTTTCGCAAACACCACTGCTTCATTTTTGTTTACCAGATTAGTCCCCCGTCAACCGCCGGGACCTTCCTTTCCTGCGCAAGCTTTCTATCCTCCGCTATGGTCCCTTCCTCCTGTGACACCAACACCTCCTGGAAGTGACGCGTATGCAACACAATGGTGTTTCATACAGTAGAAGGGACACAATCATGATATGACGGTAGATTTTTCGCTTCCTCCTCCT
>MU870270.1:4629-15884 GCA_036418205.1 Ostertagia ostertagi | reverse complement strand
GAATTCGTCTTTTAGTGAAGGTCGAAGGCCTTAAATTCAGCGTTCCCAAAGACTTCTCTGCTTTCCTTTGCACTTTCAGGTCGTTCCGCAGCTAAACTATTACTGCGAAGCGCTTATAGCACCAGTCTGATCCCGGGGTTTGCCTTTAGGCCACGAAAGCGGCATACTTCCAACCATTGTAGAGAGCTATAACTAATGGGAACTACCCACCTAGCTTCATCAGAGGATGTGTCTTTAGAAGTTTGGAATTTTAACAAGCTCCCTTACCTTCTGAATTTTTGAAGAGATGCTTTAGATTCATGCAGTAGTCAGCGTCCGTGGCCTGTCCACACAGGCTTACAAAATTGCCTTTCTTAGCACTAATATAGAAACCTTTCTATAGAGATGACTTTTTTTTACAGAATTCATCATGCTTATCAAAGGGCGAACATGACTGGAGGAGAGGGACACGGTGACAAGAAAGTGGACCAGAAACTCGTTGCGAACAGAAGTCGAAGTAGGAGCAGCTATGCATATCTTCATGCGTGTCACATGAGAGTTTCATTTTTCAAGGCAAACGCTTCGATAATTGTGCTTCTGACGTGGTCAGGCTTCCATGAGATTCTGCTGATCCTCTTTTTCTTCGAAAAAAAAACCCAGGCGCTGAAAAAAAAACGTAAATGGAATGGTGCTTAACAGCAGCAGGTGTCGTATAGTATCATTCGGTTCGCATCTCGCCGACTGTCTCCAAGCTTTATTTCTCTTTGGCGCCATCCACTCAGTCGGGCTACCGCGAGAGGCCTGGGCCAGAGAGAACGAAATGGAGGAGTCTGCGTTGCGTAGGATAAGGGTGAAATACACAATGAGAAGGAACTCTGCATGGTGCTCAAAGACGTGGCGCAACCAAAGAAGTCAAATGATATCAACACCGGCGTTTACCCTTCACTCTTATAGACGAGCAAACTATTCGATTGCTTATGATCAAGTTTTATTTGAAGTTCCTATTTTCGCAGATATAAAAGCTGATTCAAGTTCTGCTCACCACCGTTTTATGGCCTTTTTCTTTTTCATCGATGCTGCGCTAAATTTAGGGACACTAAAATTAATCCTCTGCGAAATTTATGGCACTTTCGGCTCAGCTGAGTTTTACGGCTGATTGATTCAATGACTGAATCTCAATGGATTCCAAATCGGTGACAAGATGGTGCACGCATATCAAATGAGGATAACTAAGGGAACTAAGGAAAACTGAAGCCAATATGTGTTCTCTTGAGACCGGGTTTGACATGTCTAGGTGATGCCATAATCGCAGATTTTTTTATCAGTGGAAGTCAAAAAAAACTTATCTTACGGAATGTTTCACGTATAGGCTTGGCGAATAAAGGATTAATTGGTTGGGGATTTTTGCTTCTTTTGGGATGCGCCACGTCCTACAGACATTCATCAATTCGATAGCATAAGGAGAGGGGGAGTCAAAGTGTGGACCGATGCTTTGCCTGTTGAGCAGAGATGATCCCGAACAACCGGACACGGAAAATGGAACAGTTTGCTTATTTGGGCAAAATTTAATCCTCGGGCCATGCGGGTGGCACAGAGCCATTTGCTACCGCCTCAGTTTCAAATTCCAAGGCAAATGGAAATGATCCCGAAAAAATCGATATCACGCATTTTGACCCATTCGATGCTTTCCGATGCCGATGTGTTGTTATTATTATGTATCTACAATTACGGCAGACCCAGCCTCGGGAACCAAGTTGTGCATGCCAAGCATTCATAGTTGGTCGTCCGATCGTAACGATCGTAACGATCGCACAACATTGGATAAGTATCGACCGTCATTGTCTGAGAACTGGACGAATTAGAAGGATCACTGAATAGCCGAATAGCCAATTCGCCGAATCGTCGGGGTCACTCATAGGGCTAAGCAATACAATCGATGTGCACCTAATCCTCTCAGCAGAATTGCCGAATCGCTGAGCCCGTGAGCCATGAACACTATGCAAAATGACGAAAATGAAGCATAGATAATCGCAATGACTGTGCAGTGTTAAACGACGCCTCTACTTATTGCACCATTTCCATATCACTGCAAACTACAGTCGATATCCGAAAGTTGGGGTGGGTGTGTCACCGGAAGTGACGTGCACTTGATAGAAGTTGCGTGGATAAGCTGTTGCCAGCATGCTTTGCTGATATCCAGCGATGTATGTTGGAAGCAGCTTATCCACATAGCTTCTATCAAGTGCACGTCACTTCCGGTGACACGCCTACCCCAACTTTCGATACCGAGTATACTTGTAAGCTGAAGCTTTTGTAATGTATGATAATGCGAAATGATATCACTTACGCCTTGTATTGATCAGCAATATCATGTAAAAAAAAAACTTGTACGGATTAATTTTGACCTTGTTTTGTTTGTCAGCTGCTCCGACATTTTAATGCCGTTTCCGTTGCGAATGTTTCACAAGAATCTAGGTTAGAAAACAATACTTTTGTTCATGACCCAGCATCCTTGTGAAACTTTTCTCTCAGCCATAGGTAACATTTGTATTCAAGCATTGTGCCTGTCACTTATTAAAGAGTTCTATATATCTTGCTTCGTATTTACACGTATTCGAGGAGAAAACTCGCGAAAGAAGTTATGTTCATGAAAGAGAAAGTTCGGTGGCCCATGGAAGGGTGAGGTAGGTCCAATTAGAAACATTATGTTTGGGTCCTGCGGCTGAAAGCGCCCTATTGACGAAAATATAGTGGACGCAAGTTTCCCTAAGGACCTGTAGTTGTGCGAAATGAATCACATGTAAGTATCAAACTGTAGGGCACTCTTCCGGTCACCAAAAAACGGTAACATACGCAATTTCTCCCATAGAATCAAAGGTATCCTTCACATCAAACGAGCAGATCGTCTGAACACTCTCCCTCCCGACTTGCCCGCAGTATAAAAGACGTTTCTATGTAAACTATTGCTCAAAGGATCTTTGATAAACCATTTTATCTCAAAGCAACACCTCCAGATCGATTTGGCGAGGTAAAAGCGGTCGATAATGAGCTTGCGGATGCCGAGTTGACTGTAAATGGAAAAAGAAACAAAGAAAACTGCCGATGAAGCGCTCAAACAGGGACTTCCTCTCCTCCCCTCGAAATAAGCGAGGGGGCAGAGTCAACCCTGCGTTGCGCAGTTTCAACGGCCACGTTGCGCAGTTTCGCCCGATTAGACACGTTCTCTCGCGCGAACATTCACACTCGCATGCTCGAGCCGTCTGCGTCTCCGCCCATACAGCGTGCGTTGAGGATCTCTCAACGTGCCGTTGCGAACTGCGCAACGCAGGGTTGACTCTGGCAGGTACGGACGATCCGAAGCTGGCTCCGCCGGACTATTTGTTGCTGCTCGCGCCGCTAATGCGGCTGCAAACGCACATGCAGCAATATATACAGAGTCATATGCACAAATACACATAAAGAAACATAATTACACTCCAAATCTCGAAGTCTGATTGGGCGTGTCACCGGAAATGACGTGGCAGCCACCGCACTTGATAGAAATTGCGCGGATAAGCTGCTTCCAGCATGCTTCGCTGATATCTGGCGGAGTATCTTATCCACGTGGCATCTAGCAAGTGCGATGGCTGCCACGTCATTTCCGGTGACACGCCCAATCAGAGTTCGAGATACCGACTGTAAACGAATTAAAACCCCGTCGAAGAACCGCAGCATTCCTTCCAACGCGCGGGCTTACTCGCAACTCACGTAGGATCACGGCCAGGCCGAATCACAGGATGCTAGTCGTGAGATCAGTGGAAACAGGGCCAATCGAGCTGCGAACACGTTCAATGATCCCTTTTTTTGTTCAGCGACACTTTTTATGTTCTTGACAAAGGTCCACACATCTTTTCACGCCATTAGTAGTGAAAGCGTACGAATACATTTTTCTGAAAGTTCCTTTTGAGCTGCATGAGTCCCCTCATGGGGAACAGAACAAGCACTTCTTTTTAAAGAACCCAACGACGGCATATGAGTGAAACATTTCGCAGTTTTCAATTCCTGCCTAGAACCACAAGGCTCCAGGCAGGAATTGCAAACTGTGTAATGTTTCACTCACAAAAAACAAAAAAGGCTATATAATCAATTTTATAATGGTTGAGGTATACAGATGTTGAATATTCACAGACAATGCTAGAAACTCTTCAGAAAAAGAAAATTGTAGGAAGAATGTGGACTCATCAAGCTAAGCTTTTGCAAAACAAGTAACAAAAACAGTGAATAACAAGAGAATAAAAATGAAAAGGAAACGTGTAAACAATAAAATTAAATTCGGTCTTCTGATAAGTGTTATTAGACTGCTATTAAACATTTCTGTGCCCTATCTATGTAAAACTTCTGAGTACTTCAACTATCACATCGATGAAAAAAAACCAAAAAGAACCTGATTCCACCACGATGAAGCACAGCAGAGAGCACACAAGATAAAGAAATCTTCTTTTATTTATACAGCATGTGGGCCTTTCCTAGCATCCATATGTGAGCATACAACTCGGCTCAACTGAAAGACCAAATCTCGGTGTCCCCAGCAAACTTGTCAGGCTCCTAAACCGGCTTAAGTATAGCCTAACACATCTATGCTGCATCTACTGCTAGATTGTCCTTTGCACAGATAACAGCCATCGGCGGCCCTCAAAATCCACTCAAAATTCCTAGCAGGCCCGGCAATCTCACAAGAAATCGTGGGAAGAGAAGCGTTCTGAAGAAGAGCTAGCACTCAGCATGGAATTTGTCCAGAGCAGATCCATAAAGGCGAACATAGCCGGAATTAGGTTCTTAGCCTCCAAAAGCCTCGACGGGCTCTAACCCAAATACCACAAAACTGACTAACCTGTCCGCGACAGAAGCCTTAGTCATGAGTGTAAGCCGATAGGCGACGCTGGCGTCGCATCCTTCGCAAACACGCGTAATTCGTCTCGCCATTTGGTGGGCAGTTTTTCAAAACGCATACGACCCCTTTCTCGCACGGAGAAAATGATACTTCATGCGAAATACATATCACGCTGGTACGCGAGATTATCCCTATAAAAGCGAACCTAGCTATGCTGATTAAAAAGGGCGAAACCAAACTCGTGTGCCAATTTGAAAATATTAGTTATCTAACAATAATGTGCAGAACAAGCACACTACTCTCTTTGGCAAAATCCTTTTATATTTGCTCCTGGATGAGGCAATTTTCCCTATAATGCACGAGAAGCAAACCTTTGTGATAATTCAGGTGGTCCTCCAGTAAACCATTAGTCGCGAAAGCCTTCCCGCAACCTTCCCAGTTGCAGACATATTTTCGAGTTCTTCTATACTGAGAGTATGCTTTATCATGGACCTAAAACAAACTCATTTAAATTTAAGACATAGACAGGGCAAAGTAACCTCCCCTTCAAAAAGCGAGAAAGTGTCGGGTGCAGACCAAACACCACAACTGACGACGGCCTCCAAGTAAATCTGGTTAGAAGTTGTTCATAGTGATAGCTGATTTCTGGTAAATGATAGTTGTAATTAGTGACAATCGATAGAATACAACTGCAACAGGCTAATCATTTCATTGGCAGAAAACATTAACATTTTGTGAAGGCCGTCGTCACTTGTGGTGCATGGTCTGCACCCGACACTTTCTCGCTTTTTGAAGGGGAGGGTAAAGCCGCTTTTACTACAACACCACTACAATTCCTTCAACACAACGCGAGGAGTCTGTATACCATGATAATCCAGGAATCTAACATTCCAGCTGACCATGAAAATTGTTTCACTAGTCTTCACAGTCTTTTAATTAATGGATCTTATATTGCTTACACTTCGTATGTGCTTCTTTAGAAGATAGGGACTTCGATATTGTTTCCCGCATCGAGCACATTGCATGCCTGAAGCTGAGTTAAAATAGATTCAATAGCACCACCTTAATTTTGCAACATCCTTCACTGACAAGAATACTACGCCTTCGCAACAATGCAAGAGCAATTTGACTGAGCAATATCAGTAAATATCCTATATAATGATATACTTGACTCTAAGGAACTGACCAATGGCATTCCCCTTCAATTTTGGAAAGGAGGGCTTTTCAGAAACGTCAGGTTCGTCGCCATCAGACGGTAGATCGTCCGAATTGTTTGAAGTGGATGCACATTCTGATATCGATGCCGTTGTGCAACTAGCTAATCTTTTTGATATCGGTGCGGGCATTGATGAACCTGAAGAAACAATTCCAAGAAAATTTTGATTGTATTCATGTTCCCTTGTTGCCTAAACGATACCAGTGTATGATTGGTGAAATGGTTACAATAAAATATTTGAGAAATAAAAAACAAATTCGGTGCAAGAAGGGGCTCAAATCGCCTAATTCCACCGATTTGCACGCAAAGCGAAGATTCCACCACCTATCACGAAAAATCAAAAAGCTGCTAGAAATAACCCACAACTAGTTGAGTCCAACTCTTGCACACCAACATATTCTTCACTGACATCCGATTGTCCGTGGACCGAATGCAAGTGGTTTTCCAAATCACCCAGTAAAACATGAATAGTGCAATCAGGCATTGGACACAGTATTCCCCGTTCGTGAACGCTGCAACAATTGTTATTAACCAAATATCGGTCCAAATTCGTGAAGAAGTCTATGTATAGCACGGACTACCCACTTCATCAAATGCGAATTGAAATCCTCTAAATCACTTGTAATGAAGTCGCAGTGGGGACACATAAGGCGCAAAACATCGCCTGCGGAAGAAACCTTCGAATGCACATCACGTGGACATGCGGAAGGTACGCTGTCCGGGGTGCATCGTTCGTAAATGATCTCTGAACGAATTTCCTTTTTAGTTATGAAATAATATGCTTGTGCTGAAGATCAATCATACTTCAAATTTCTCCTTCCAACACGCACATTGCAGCCAGCCACTGTACACACGACACCATTTTGATGATTAGCGACAGAGTGCTTCCGAACCAGAGCAAGTACCTGAAGTCAAAGAAGTTCTTATTGTTAGCCGTATGACTTCCAATGGGAACTACGGCATGGAGCGCAACGATTAAAACAGCAGCTAACCTTGTGAGAAAATTGGCAATACTGACAACGGTGAACTATCGGATGTTCTGTGGCGACATGCGTCCGCAGTTTAGAATACTCATCAAAACGTTTCTCACATTTGGAGCATACGTGTGACCCTTGAAACACAGGCAGTTAGAGAAAGAAGTATAATTGTAAGCCGCAGTAGCTCACCACTATGTCTGTTGTTTATATGACGTTTGACTTTGCTCGGAAAAGGAGCTGAGTAAGTGCAGTAAGGGCAGCTAAAGAAGAATCAATTTTAACACCTTCTAGTGGTTATTTCTTTCTCACTGCCAGAACTTACGTGTGCCTGTTTGCCGAATCACGCATCCGTCGCCTAGCATCTTCGGCGAGAATTTCTTTTCTCTCCTTGGAGCCAACCTTCGGGAGAACACGACGAGGTTTTCTGAGTTTTCTCTTTACTCCGCGTGGAAACTTAACGAATCATGTGACTTACAAGGGAAGGATACCAGGTCGAAGTGGCCATTTGTAACGAGACATACACCACTAGATGTGTTTTTGGACGCTGATCTCGAATCTGCTCTCCAAATCTGCGAAACGATTCTCTGAACGTAGTTATGAAGCGAGATAGTGCAGTGGCAGCGGCCCGGGCCGACGACAAGAGGTCGTGAGATCGACTTCTTGGCGAGTTCTCACTTTTGCTTTTCTTGAAAACATTGTTTAAAGAACTTTATCCATGCTAAGTCATCAGCGATTGCCTATCATACAAGTGGAAAGAGCTGGCGAAGTGCTTCGAACACTGTGCGCGTCATTTGCAAGTGACCGTCTCTGGCACCCGTAGCGCATGCGTCATGCACTTTCTTGCCAATAGATGTGATTTTCGTGTTCAGCGCATCAAACTACCCCTTCCGACAACTTTTGGTCCAAATCCAAAATTTTGACCTAAAGTCGAAAATGTGGGCACACACGACCGACAGGACACGGCAAATGACGCGCACAGTGTTCGAAGCTCTTTGCCAGCTCTTCCACTTGTAGGATAGGCAGTCGCTGATGATTTAGCATGCATAAGAGTCCTTTGAACAATGTTTTCAAGAAAAGCAGCTGAGAACTCGCCAAGAAGTCGATCTCACGACCTCTTGCTCGTCGGCCCGGGCCGCTGCCACTGCACTATCTCGCTTCATAACTACGTTCAGAGAATCGTTTCGCAGATTTGGAGAGCAGATTCGAGATCAGCGTCCAAAAACACATCTAGTGGTGTATGTCTCGTTACAAATGGCCACTTCGACCTGGTATCCTTCCCTTGTTAGTTGTCAGAGATCAGAACAAAGAGAGCAGATGTGTCTTGCTACCTAAAAAAATATACTGGTTCAGCCCAATGCGCGTTTTCTATGATGTCTCTTACCACTGCGGGGAAGGAAAGGACGAACAACTGCATTCAGTCTGATTCGCTGCACTATTTATGGAGTGGTTCTATTCACTCTTCATGTGAAATTTAAGGTTTAAACGTCCAGGGCATTTTTATTTCAAGATAATAACGAGGAAGAGGCGGAGGGGTGAGCTTATTGAGAATTTTCTGTGGAAGATAGTGAAGGGAAAGTGAAATGTAATGACATGGAATTGACTGAGGGACTCGGATTCAGCCATTCGACCAACCACCGACACCTCCAACCCCTTGAAAAAGCCTGCAGGTTGGGCCACTGAACGCGTGGCTTATGGGATAAATCAGTAACAAATTCTGAAAAATGCCTTACCGATGGACGAAATAGGAGGTGTGGTCTGCTCTTTCAAGCTTATTTCGTTTCCTCTAGATTCCATCGATCCATTTGCATCAGTTGATACGTGTTCTTCTCTTTTATCCTCTAGCTGTTTAGATACGTCAGTTGGAAACATGCGCGGAGGTGGTCGGCAATTTTCTAACAAAGGTACTAGACTTCGTGTGATATTCGCATAAGGACGCTGCTGTCTTTCGCACGAATGACTTCCTTCAGATGATGACACCGGGATGCAATTTTGGCAAGACAGTTCATCACTCTGCACATTCCCGCACTTCTCATCACCATTTGCATCTTCCAGTAGGCATCTTTTAATGGGCGAATTCGGACACGATCGCACAACCCCGTTGCATCTCTTCTGAAAATTATAATTTCGTAGCCTAAGCGATCACAAGAAAGCAAGCACATGACAATTTCTTACATTTCTTTTCACGTGATCCGAAACAGCGAAAGGTGTCCTCGCAAACACTTCGTCGCAATTTCGGAAATTTATGATCAGCAAGACCGTCCTTGTTCTTCACAACGCGAGAGTCTAGAAACCGGCGTTATATAAGTGGTGTCAAATGAGTAGCGCAGGATTGTGACGATTACACCTCCTCCCCCTTCGACAGGACGCTGACGCCAGTTTGCCAGCGGTATATAGCATCAAAATCCTTGAAATTTTCGCTATCACACTTGACACTGACAAAGGCACATTGGAATCACGTTGAGCATACCGCCCAAGAGGAAATTAAATATGAAAGGAGAAAATAGGAACAGGAAAAAATTCGGTCATTTGAATCTGGTAAATTTCACAATTTACTTGCGCAAAAGAAAAAACAAATTCCACAGCGAAGAAGAAAATAATCAAAGAAATAATAATAATGAAAAAAATTCGAACAACACTCACCAGAACTACTTGGCTTTTTCCGCCGTTCTTTCTTCCTGTTCTCCTGTGTTACTCCCATTCCAAAAAAAATAATCAATATATTACCGAATACATGGGAATTTCTCAGATACATACGGAAATGAAAATCAAAAACATTTCCCATTTAGATTTCATCAACCGCTGCAAGTATAAGCCGATTCAACGTATTTAGGAAGCAGTCTTTGAGTTTCCAAAACCGTTTATTCTTAAAAAACAAGCGGTGCTGCACGAACATTAGAATTAAACAAAGCAAAAACACAGCTGCACAATAAATGAAATTTATAAGTCAACAAGATTCTGGAAAATCAACAACTAGAACTAGCGAAAACAGTTACTAATTGAGCATGAGTGGGACTTCAATTGAAGGTATCACAGTTGCACTTCGCGTTCATAATGAACAGTAAACGTCAATCCTCATCCGGCGGCAATAGCGCAAATTCTGCAGAGTCATCAGCCACCTAGAAGCAACTCCAGTAAGATTCTGAAAGAAGTGTGCTGGTGGTGCCGAAAATGCTTTTTTCTTTCCCGAACGGTTAGTTAAGCTTATACTACAAATATGGGGGAAAAAGGGAGGGAGATAAGTATACTGAATAAGAAATAGTGACTGCTGTCATATGTGTAATCCTATCATAGGGTGCATGCATAGTCGGTCGCCCGATCGTGACGATCGTTACGATCGGACAACTGATTATGAATGCGCCATACCCCAAATGAAGCACGCAAAAGAAAATGGCACTTATACACTGCGTTGCAAAAATATAAATCCACCTGGAAAGTTCTTGAAAATTCGCATGATAGGGTGTTTCTGAAAAAGCCTTTGAAAGAAAAATGTGCTCAATATAAATATAATTTCGAGTGTAAACACCAACTTCCATTTCGAAAACACGAAAATTTTTTATTTTCATTTTTCAGAAAAGGGCCACTTTGCCGATTGTGCAAAAATATAAATCCACCCCATGTTTCTCGGTTGAACTTCATTGTTATTTGGCGTAACTGTCAGGTTGTTTCCACTTCCTCTTTCTTAGGTGATGACGGAAGTAACACCGCTGTCGGGCTCAGAAAAAAGGCAAAATCTACAAAATAGTGGGGAGATTTGCCGTGCAGTCAAATCGCGCGTGATTTGAGCCCCGTTAACGTGGTTGTTAAGCATTTCGTCAAGAACTCTGCAGCATGTGGAATCCAGAAGAGCATTGAACCCTTTTCTTCGCGTTTCAGTTGCGATGACCGTAGTGTTATGGGAAAAGCAGCCGATTCTCCCAAGGGGTGCTCAGGAACTCAACCTTCAAAAAAACCTAATTTTTTAAAAGACACCGTTGGGCGTGTGTTAGAAGGACTCTGAGACCTTAACTGTTCAACGGACAATTTAGAAAAGGAGTAGGAACACACATTTAAAAATCCGGAATCATCGCAAAAATCAAGCCAAAATTCCCAAGATCAGTGGTCTGGCCGGAGCAAGGCCATATTGGCCGCGTAGTACCTTTTGATGGCCGCCTTCACTTTTCTTACTGGTTTCCTTTTTCAATATGAGTTCCTTTCTCTCCAAAACACACTGCAG
>MU870269.1:0-26371 GCA_036418205.1 Ostertagia ostertagi | reverse complement strand
AAAGAATTGTGTGTTAAGAGCTCGCTCACCTTCCGTAAGGCGGCTGTGCTAAGGCAATGAGAGACTGAGCGCGGAGAGGAGAGTATGAGGCGAGAGAGCGCAATAGATGAGAGGGCGTCAGACAACAGTCTTTGGCGAACGGGAAAACTGAAGCTATTGAAGCTGTCTTTGCAGGTCACCATCGCGCTTGTCAGACCATTTTCACGTCTGTGAAATATGTTTGTGTTCCATTCAAGTCGGTATATGCTGCGAATTCCCACGATCAAGGACATACTGTCATACAATTTTCGCAATCGTGTAGGTTTCTGTGAAGGTTTTGATGTCCTGTTTTTATTTCGACTTCTCCTTAAAAGTTTTTTCACAAAGTGTTATACATCGGTAGGAGGGGAAGTATCTGCCCCAGTAAGCAGCCGATTTGCCTTCTTTTTTTTTGTTACACCTTGATTACTAACATGACGAGTTTGAGGCTTGCGAAAATGGGGTTTAGTGTACAAAAACTAGCCAACTGTGACGGTAACTAACTCAATCTTCCCTTACCAGGAAACAATCTCCGGTGCAACCTATCCTTGCACAACCTCATCACCACCGAGTTGGTCAGAAAACCTTAGCGTGATTCGTTTCGAATTTGTTCTCCTGGTTGGCCGTTGTGCCACGTAAGATTTTCAAAACAGTGTTTTTTATAAGAATCCACATTTTTACAACATCTCACATATCATGCGAAACCTTCCTCGCTCTACTAAGAGGCTCTTACTTTTCTGCTTTCTTCTGATCTTACTTTGACTATAGAAGCGGTCCAGTTTTATGCCTACTTTATAAGGTGAACCGCTCCACTCCTCGAGGATGACCAAATGACTTTGAAATAACTGCTCGCTAAAAGTGACAAAACCAATCACACATTCACATCCTACTCCCTCGCCACGGCTTTTTCCAAACGTTCGAAAAGTTTTTTTTTCAGCCTTTTGACGACGGAACTTTGGAGCCCCGACTGAAGTATAATAGTTAGCATAAGCCATCGAGTTCTGGTGGAAAAACCAAGTCTGAAAGACGAACGACATGATTCGCTGGGGCCTTAGTGTCCTAGGAGCGGAGGGCAAGCTTGGAGAGCTCATCTCAGACACATTCAAAACACAACAATGACTCCAAAGCAATGTCGCTCCTCGGGTGTGGAAGCAGCGTAGCATTGCTTCAGCATTATGGCAATGCTCAGTTTCAGAACTAACTATGACTCTTGACAAGCAAGGGGAGGGATTCTGGGGTGCAGAAGCAATTTTTAACTTCTTCGAAAATAGCCTCTTATCCTAGGCTTAGTCATGGGCACCTTTGTACACACTGCCCCCGAAGGGCACATTGCGTTAGTTTCGTATGTATATTTTGAAAAGCTAAGGACGCAGGACCCAAGCCCTCTTAGCCTTTTTGGGACTTAAGTAAAGATAAGCTGAGGGGCATTTTTGATTCAACATTGCGTGCAGCGACACCGATGCCATTTCGTACATCGACTCTACAGTAATAATCTCAGTGACACTTGCGACATGCTTCATCGCTGCGCCTGGCGCTGGTGAATACTGGGGCTTTCGAGGCGACGTGATGGCAAGGCTTCCTACTTCAGCTTAAGAGTGGAGGACCTACAGGGAAAATGAAGACTGCACACGCACTCTAATGTCCCCCCCTCTCTCTCTCCCAGGACGTTCTAGATAAATTCACTGAATTTGGTGAAGAAAAAGAAAGTTGCCACCAAATCGCGTCAAAGTCAAAAATGGATTTTATATACGTGATCAGGGCGATTTTATGCTTAAGTTGAGATTTTTGAGGAATTTTCCTGTGATCTTTCTGGGTTTGTTATAGAGCAGTTGTCCTTGAAGCGAGCGTTTCCGTTTTTTGATGATCTATGGTTGTGACCATATGGCCAGGAATTAGACTTCTTCTATTGAGAGTGGTTATTACAAAACGACATCCTATCCGAAATTTACCAAGCATCAGCTTTTGAATTTATTTTTTTGTTAGAGTGTCATTTTGAATGTTGACCGCGTCACGGCCTCTCTCTCGTCTTACTGCAAGTTTTGTTTTTGCATGCCTAGCATTTATCATGTTCACAGGGAATGTAGGAAAACAGGTGCACTTTTGTAGAGAACGTAAATTGCAAATTCCTTTTCAATGAGAGGAAATTAATGTAATATAAGATATAATAAGTAATGTAAAAATGGTATAAAATAAAAAAAGTTAGGAATTTATGTCTGAGATAAGGGTCTTTCTTACAATGCAAATCGAAGCAAATCGAAAAATTTCCTCTAAAACGGCTCACCTGAGAAGCCAGCATGAACACGTAGGAATTGTTGTCAGCGAAGAAAAAGAAGTACGTGTAGATTCCTGAAAGCGGGTACCCCTTATCTGACAACACAGCTGTACATTGTGTACATGTTGGTGCTCAAGAAAATGGCTACAGAACCCATTCCCATTTTTCCAAGAAATTTTAACCCAGAATCGTCAATTTAGGCACAATTCAAGTCAGGGCTACCGTACAGTTTTCGACAACTTTGATTATAAAAAATCTAAAAATTTTGGATCAACACCGACAAATTGCACGCAATTTTTGCCAAGGTCGAACAACACGGTGATCAGCCAGCTTGTAGTGATTGGCTTGCTGCTTTCATAATTGTTCACCACCTCATTTCCTTGTGAGCTCTCTCCAAGTAGGAAGGAGGGTCACAGCAAGGGAAAGGGATTACACGAGAGATCACGTCGAAGTACAGCAGACAGCGTGTACGTGCGAATGAGTAAAAATGGCTACGTTCGCAGCGATTCAGGCAAGTTCGCCCTGTCGCGCACTTTCAAGTTTCGACGGTCACATGATTTTGCTTCTTTACCTGAAGAGAGAGCCACTCCGATGATTTATTAACAAGACGTGCCTTTAAGTTATGTAAATCATCAAGCTAGTTCATTCGTTAAAAATTGACGAATGTTTTTATTTTGCAAAACGTCCACGGCCCTTCAATCGAGAACGGTCCCGCCAGTCTTTTTGGCTAGGTTTAGGATAGCCTATGAGAAGTAGCATTGAGCGGCATTGGCTTGATTTGTTCTAGTCAAAGCACTCAGGCAGTGGGCGAAATTAGCTTAGTTCTGCGCTGGACCCATTAGCGCCCTCCCCTCCAATCTTGTCTGTCTTAAGTGTCATGTTCTTCAAAAGTCGATAGTTCTGAAGAACAAAAATAATAAATCCCCACAAAATCGATCAGCTGATTTTTTCATATTGGATGTGTTTCTGCCTCTTAAAACCCTAGTAAATGTTGCTGGCTCCAAAAATAGATATAACTGAGTCTATTGCAAATTGTTACATATTTGCAGCAAAATCCAACACATTTTTTGTCACAAAAAATGTACCCTAAAAAATGTTCTAGAACATCTGCATGGGAAACTGGTTTTATTGGATTTTTATTCGATCCCTCGACCTGTTTATCTACTTACCAGATTGGTCCCCAGCAACCGCCGGAACCCTCCCTTCCCTGCGAAGCTTGGCGATCCTCCTCCTCACCTTATCCTCCCCTCCTCCCCCACTGCTCTCCAGCTGCCACTGCAGCACCTTGTGAAATGACTGAAAGTGTACTACTAAGTAGGTGTTTATATAGCCGTTGGGGTATTATCACAATCACGTTGCAATAATACCTCAACACCGGATCGAACCGTAATCTTGAAAGCGGTGCATCTCTCCCTCTTTCCTCCCCTCCCCTTCCCCTTTCTCCTTCTACCCTCCTCTCAGCCTGCCACGTCAGCACCATGGAGTAAGGGTGAGTGAGTTGGTGTTCATAGGTGTTTATAGTATACCCGCTTCGGGTGTTATCAAGATCATCAAGGCAACATCACGAGGTGTAGCCCTTCCAACTCCCTGGTATTGTTAGCGGTTGGTCCGCACGGACAGAACGACACATATCGAAAAACCGACACACCAAAGTTGTGGTTTATATAATTAGGCTATTGTTTCTCTTCCTCTACTATTAGAACTCCATTTCTACGTTTGTGTGATCTGAATATGGGATGTGGAATATGGGAGTAGAATAAAATACGAAATTAAATTTATAGATTGATAAGATAAAAATTATTCGACTACTATCAGCCTGTGACGAAATTCATTTCAAAGAGAAGAAAAAAGACAGTCAGCGCATGGCTGGAAGCTGCGCCGCTCATCACCGTACTATGGCAAGGCAGCCTTATGTATTAGGTACTGTTCTTTTGTGGGCCTAACCAGAATTTTGGGCCAACCCTCACCGCCTTAGAGCCTTTTTGGCCCCTATGGCATTATCAAATTGCTTTGCGCGTCGGCGCGTCCTTGTGGACATTAATGGTTTGTGGTGATCCCATAAGACTAGTGCTAATAAAAATAACGAAACTCGAGCCCTAGAAGAAGGTGGCTGACGTTACGCAGACGTCGAGTTTTTCTTTAAAAATCTAAAATGTCCCTTCACCGTATAAGGGCAGCCAACACAATGCGAACACCACGATGACAGTCAACATCATCGTCGCCACACGAAGCTTGATTCGTTCATCTCGAATCTGAACGTCGATTGTAAGTTGTTGACACTTCACAAAACATGCTAAAAAAAAAAAAAAAAAAAAAAAAAAAAAAAAAAAAAAAAAAAAAAAAAAAAAAAAAAAAAAAAAAAAAAAAAAAAAAAAAAAAAAAAAAAAAAAAAAAAAAAGTAAGCGAACCCCCTTTTAATTCCTAACTCTAACTCTAACGGCATCCTCTACAACTAATCAAGACGAGGTGGGAGGCAATGAAAATTTCGACTGTGATCAAATCTAAGAGCGAGTCAATCAGCAACATTCAAGTACTTGGAGCGATCGATGTTGCGCTAGGGTCTGTGAAGAAGCTATACTACCTAACATTAACCTTCATACTTTCCTGCACTCGTTTTGAATTGGAAATGGACATGGACACCCACCTCTTAATGCTATATGCAGTTCTCGATTTCTCGAGTATAGCTTATTAAATACCAGTTTTGCTTCGCCCGCTATCGCGCGCATCACACGGCAGGCTTTAGCGAAATTGGAGGACCCATGGAATATCAGCATGAGATACTCCATTAACCATCTCACTATTGACTGTGTTAGACCCTCCACAGTTTCACTGAAGCTCATCGAGAATACGCGTGATAACGTCTGAGCTGAACTGGTATATTGATCACTCTGTAAACATCCAGCATTTTTCTTGAATTAAGATAATTTAGCGGTGAATAGGATTGCTGTCAGTCTCAAAATCAAAACGAAATATGCCTATTTACATAAGTGAGGAGCTAATGCTTATCATTTATTTACATTCACCATTATTTAGAACCCGAAAGGATTAGCGGTTTAATGAGTTTGGGTTTCTTAATAGTGATAGAAATGAAACTTATCATTTGCTGAAGACTTGTTTAGGTTTATGCAGTCGAATTCTATTAAGTAAGCTGGTTATATCGAAACAATGTGCACGTACTACAATTTGTAAATAGGAACGCTCTAGTGTCAACGCTGCGTAACGGAATTGACGACTTCAGCGTTCTGGCGCGCCTTATCGGCCCTTATCAATCGTTATCAGTTTCTGGCACCCACCAACAATGTCCCCGTCCCACCCCACATAACACTTGTAAGTATGGTTGCTCTGGTGTCAACGCGAGCCAGGCAACGGAATCGACGACTTCAGCGTTCTGGCGCGCCTTATCGGCCCTTATCAATCGTTATCAGTTTCCTGGCACCCACCAAATGTCCCCGTCCCACCCCACATAACACTTGTAAGTATGGTTGCTCTGGTGTCAACGCGAGCCAGGCAACGGAATCGACGACTTTTGCGTTCTAGCGCATCTTATCAGCCATTATCAGTTGCTATCGCTTCCAATCATGTACCACCAATGTCCCGGGACCGCCCCACATAAGTGTAAGTATAGACGCTCTTTTACCAATATGAACGGCAAAACGAAATTGGCGATGCTCGCTTTCTAGCCCCTCTTATCAGCTATTATCAGTCGTTATCAGTTCCTATCACGTACCACTTGTGTCCCCATCCCACCCCCTAACATATGTAAGAACCACTGCGCTATCGTTACTGTGACTCGAGCTATGAATTTCCGGTTCAAACATACACACACACACCAACAGACACACGCTAGCCGCTTATATATAGTAGGATAGAATTTTATGTTCTGTGCTGACTTTTGAGTGTAAACATGTCTAAAGAGGCAGACCTGGGAAAAGGGTAGAGGCATTGCAATATAAGGTCAACTGTATGAAATGAAGTCTATGGATGTTTTACTTTCAGAAACAGAAACATTGCCTCCAAGAGGTTCTTAGTTTTCCTACAGCATTAATTTTGAAGAAAGTTGTAACCAATTGGATGCTAAAAACTCGCGCTTTCAGTAGAACAGCCGAAGAAGTCGTGTGAAAGAAACGACTAAGGGGCTATTTTGGACCTGATCAAATTTGATTCCCCAAGAACTCTAAGCTCGTAGTTTTATATGCTAGTTGGGTTTGAGATAATTCAAAGCTCAAGAACTCGCATGTTTCCAAAAATTGATCTGCAAAAAGGATCAACTGGCCTATTTTTAACTCGATCACTTTTGAAATTGGGTCAAGTATTTGATAGGGAACTCTGCGTTGGTCTGTTTTCGGCACTACGAGAGAAGGATCGTGCTCGACAATGCAAAGCACACGACATAGCCGCGCGCAGATTGCGCCGGCTCGTTTATGCCCAGACAGTAACCCTACGGAAGATGGGGGATTGTGTCGAGACTCACTAAGAGGAGGGTGGGCTTCTTGAAATTGAGCTAACGTAACGTTGACCCTGATGGGATACACTATAGAGGGCCTTCTTGAATAGTCCTTTCCATTTTTCCATTATTTCCTTTGTTTCGCCAACAAAATTGGGAACGCTTATCCGATGATATCCAATGATTCAAACAAAAAAGGGGAAATAAAGTATGTAATCTTCCTTATATTCATAGAAAAACTGCTGTGAAGAGACACTACATAAATGCAATTGATTCAAAGCGAAAACGTATTTTAGATCGCGAGATTCTGCCAGCATCTGCACCCTACTGCAGCTCTTGATTTCCCACAAGCACAAAGTGCTATCGAAACAAAATTCAGTAGATCGCCCAAAAAGAGCTACTGCTCGCACCTTGTTTGTTTTCAGAGTTTTCAACAGTATCAAAGGTTCGCTATTCAGAGCACTGATGTCCGAATAGCAGAAGGTGCTCTGGATTCCTGCCAAGTTTCAAGTGTTAACACTAACATGAGCATCAACGGCGAGACTTCGATGATTCGATACCGTGTAGAAGATTTTCGTATACGATACAGAGATGAGCATAAATGGGACGATGAAGGCGAGAATCAGGTTCACCACCACGAATTGCAGCTTTTCGTTCGTCCTCGAAGCGCAGACACACACGGTGTTGTTGCCGTACTCGAAGTAGATCTGTAAACGGAAATTGATTGACCGGAATTAACAGAACACTTTAGGACATAATGGTGTCATGCCGTCAGACAAGCAAACCACTAATGTTGCTAAATTTACCAAAAAATATCGTAAAGGAACAACCCCGTATGAGGTCTGCTGAGAATTCTATTCTGAGCTGATAGAGAATCACCGCACGCACGAGTATCTACATCGTCTCAGCGCTCGAAATGTGCGCACATGAGCCTAGGCCTTACAAAGGGATGTGGGGACGAACTTGAACGTATTGGATGAGACTCGTCGCGCACACGGCCCGTAATACGTCAGAAACGGTATAAAGTGCCATAGACTGGAGTTAAAGTTGACTAGGCGTAAGGCGGTGAATAAATGAATGGCGCAGACCAGACCATATGAACCCCGCTCGAGGCCCCTTCACTACATTGCCCAGCAACAGCGCATCACCCTAAAAATTGAACCATATATGCAAGCGCCCATAGAGAGCGCGACGTTTGCCACTGCACCACAAAGCATTGCTGTGTTACTTCGAAAGAATTGTAGAAAGCAAGGTAGGATCCTATGAGGGTTGCAAAACATCCAGTATCATGGAGAACTGATCCCGCGAGCGATCCAATGTCAACAAGGAACGAACCCACTGCGCCAATCGACGTGTTTGTAACCTAGGATCATGGCCTAGATGATTGTACAGTAGTGAAATGCTCCCGGGACCAAGGAAGGAGCTATAACACGATCAATAAGTGGAACACTGCGGGGACAGCTGATCACCTTATTGGCAGAAAGTTATCAATATTATCGATAGCTCCAGTGGCTTTCTTGCTGCCCACACTCAACACCTTCCACGTACCCCTTTCTTCCCTGCGCTCTGCGCATGGCAGGGACGCAGAGACGCTCAATGCGACCAATGCATGACGTGCAGAGAAAGGGGAAAGTGCATGGGGATTGAAGAGACGCAGATAGACGGCGACTAAAATGTACTCAGGGGTACATTTTAGTCGCCCTCACATAACATTCACCCTGCGTCTCTGCAATCTCCAACGCACTCCCTTATCTCTCGCCGGGTTCGCCGCCTAGGCTAGGTGCCACCTAATACGTTCGCCACTTAACATGTGGTATAGACCTCGCCCTCTGCGGGAGGTCAGCGTGAATTTCCGCCCTTTCCCCATGCTTTTTGAGTGCCGACGAAGGCGAGATCAACGTGACCTATTGGCCAGCTATAGACTGGCTATTTAGGGGACTTTACTACCGTCCCAACGGCGATTTAGGACTAACGGCTAGTTTGATCGGGAGTTTCGCGCCAGCTGAAGCGAGCAGATTCAGTAACTCTATTCGGGACGCGTTCCCATCCTTACTCCAAGAAGGAAGGACAGCACATTGTATGGTTTTCCTCGGCGCGTTGCTTTGGTTCTCTTTTTACACTTTCAGGACGTTCAGCATCCATACTTTCATGATCGGTATTACCCCACCAAATTGATCTGGAGTTGTTGCTCCATGATCAAGCTCAGCGTTGCATTTAGTCTAAAACAATCTGGAATTGCTGGAACAGAGGCCATGTCATTTGGGTGGCTGCGGATGGTGTGGCGATGAAAAGAGCCCCCGTCATCAGTTCAAAGGCAGCGATTACGACAAAGTGGGAGCGCATCTGGGAAGCATAAGCACCACAAGAATGTGCTTCTTGATTGATAGGAAAGCGAGGTGTAGCGCTTTCACGACGGATGATTTCCTATTGCGAGCAGAACTTCGAAAGCACTCCGCACCCAAAAGCGATCCGTCCACCCCTTTAATTGATGATTTACGACAGCGTTCCCAGCAGACAGGTACAACTAAGGGCACCTTGATTGCTGCGTTTTTGGCATGGTGTTACCAAACGCGTAGCGCTGAACACGTTCATAGGCCCGCTTTCTGAGCTCTCACCTGTCACGAGTGAAAACCAACGGTCAGAGAGGGAATGGGGGGTTCTTGTTTTTTTAACGGATTTTCTTCGATTTCTATCGTTAATCATCGATGCAGCACACCCCCCTCTTGGACACCTTCTTCTTAAACCGCAACAGTAGTCCCTCGCCTTTCAGCACCTCGCACACGCCGCAATAAAGCATCCGCTGGCATGAACAACTATCAATTCTCCAGAGTCGCTGCGAGCAGATCAAGCGTGGGAAACCTAAACCTACTAGAAAGTGAAGTACCAACATCGGTATTCGCAACCCTCGGCCTGAAACTTTAGAAGCACTTTCTCCGGGAGGTTCATAATTCGCGGCATACTCAGAAACTTTACCACTTTCATATTTACAAGCTGATATAGCAACGCAATTGCCGGAGTGTAACAAGCGAAAAAATCAGTAGATGGATTTAAGTGAAACATAGAACTTAGAAATTTAAGGGGGGGGGGGATAATCAAAGGATTAATTGACGATATACTGATAGTGATACGTATATTGACAACGTGCAAACTACGTAGAAGCAATATCACGACATTCGAGTATGAATTGCTCTCATAGTAAAATTTAGTAAATTTAGTGGCAACGCAATGTAAGGTGAATCAGTAATGAATCAAATTTATGATAGGATATCCCGGGTCTCATCCAGTAAGGGGGGCATGTGGTGCGACAGTTCATATTGCATGAAGAAATCCACTTTTTTTCAGGGGAGGGAAGCTCCGGGGTGGGTGTAAAAGCTTAAGCGAAATGGTTCACGCACCCCGGGGATTCCCTCCCTTGCAAAAATTGGAATTTCTGTAGCCGACAAGAACTGTCACACCACATGTCCCCCCTTTACTGGATGAGATCCAGCCAATATCTCTCTTCAGTAGACATGGACTAGCTCTGACGTGGACCTTTTGAGCTCACCTCATCGTAGCCATACAGACTCGGAGTTGCCAAAGATCCGCTCACAATCCAAATGCCAGCAATCACGTATAACGTGTAGCCGGCTTCCCATAATGTGTACCTGAAATAGGGCCTGTGTAATCCTGAGGTGGGTATGACCATGAATTCGAGGCGACAGGTTAAACCTCACTTCAGCGTATGGCAAATCGCCAAATATCGATCTGCTGTTACTGCAACAAGAGTATAAATAGAAGCACATGAAGTCGTAGCATTTATCCATGTTGACAGTTTGCAAAACAAAGCGCCAAGTTGCCAATCTGGAAATGAAGGCTTATGCAATGGCTATGGACTTGGATCCAGTCTCAAGGGCAAAGGTAGTGCAATGGGTAAAGGACTGCTTCCTCTCCGACGAGACTCTGGCGTGCCTTGCAACAGTCTCATAAATCACATCCAAGGGATAGAATCTGGATCACAACTTGGGAGGCATAAGGTTCATATCCCTCTCTACGTGATTAGCTATCTCTTGCGTACAAAAGGTGTGGAAAAGGTCGTGTTGCTCATTTTTCGGTTCTGTGGTACCCTACTTCTGGTCTTGCTTTTGCCGTTCCACAATAAGCGTTTGTAGCTGATTAACACGTTGGAGACCGCGCATTTTACGCAGGGTCAACTGTTACGTTGGACCGATATATGGGAGCGCACGTCGGACCCGATGCTCACCGCTTGTTCTCCGGACGCACCCGGCATTCACTCTCGCCCGCGGCAGCAGTCGCTGATGTCTCCTGCGCCTCCTACGCCCACTCTCGAGCATTCCTCTAGCGTAGCGTTTGTATTTCGCAACGGCACGGATTGACCTGCTCTACGTTCTCCGGGAGGCCTGGGACTTCCAGTGGAGTTTTTTAAAGGGCCCTTATTAGCAATTGAGCACAAAAACCTAGTTCACGTTGATCTAGAACGAAATCTTATGATGAAATGACGAACGACCGAAACACAAGGGAAAATGTGGCACTTGATTTCCAACCAATAATGGGTCCGTCAGGGCTACCACAACTTGGCTGAAAAGACTGGCGAAGCTATCAGGGATGGGCTGCATGGACTTCAAAGCTGTTAATATTGCACACAGACAGCCACACTCTATATATTGCAATGCATTCAATACCGGTGGCGGTAATAGTTCCCTGAAAGAAACCTACTGAAGTAAGTTTTGGAGCTATCATTTGATACTTCACTCCCACGTAAAACGTTTTGCTGTTAATTTTCTATGATACCAAAGGAAAGGCCAACGTCCCAGCCCACTTGAAGTTGAAGGATAGTTACGCATATCCCCTTATAAGGCTAGTTGGGCTCGACCACGCTTAATGAGCTTGTACGGTGGCTAGAAGCGTAGCACGCAAGTCCGACGGGGTAGGTCTCTTCCCATACTTCAGAACAAACGTCTAGGTTAGCGCTAGGCTCTAAGAAAGTTTACGCAGCCGACCTTCCACCTGCTGCGACACGCCCCGCCCACCGCTCGATATCTTGACTGCGTCGGAATGTTGATCTGCTATGCTCTCTCTACTTAGACTTCTCTAGCGCTCTCCGCGCTCACATTATCTCTCATCTCCCTGCCGGCCTTTTGAACTTCTCCGCACCGTAGAGGAAATGGCTCGTATTTCCTAAGCATTTCACGATTTCTTTTTCTCTTTTCTGCACTGGCGGTCCACTACCTACCCCTACTTTCACATTTAAGTGGAATTACTCATAATTCAATCCTGAATCTTGCCTTTAAGCTCCCGAACTGTTGAGGTCATTCTATTCGTGCATACAATCTAAAAAAGTTCAGAACGCTAAAGCGCATGCAGTAAGTGGCACCGAGCCATCATGGGAGGGATTCAACTGGCGGTGTCACTTACGACCAGCAAGCTAAGGCGCTTAACGTCATCTTCATATAGGGAAATGTTTGCAGCTAGTGCTGGTCTGTAAGCTACTTAATTCGTTACAGAATCGCTTCAAGTAATGGAGAATCAGCTACTCCTCCCTCTCTCCTTCCCCAAGACTCAGTTGCGCCAATCCATCGATATATCCTCATCTTCACTAATCGCGCTGCTTGACCACGTTGAGCTTCTCTTGTGACTGTATTTTTTAGTTGCTTTTGCCAGCCTGGAGTATGGTTATTAGAATTACTTGATGCCAAAAAGGTTGCGCTTCAAGGCTACGTGGCGATGCAGACAGGCGCCTGAACTCCCTGTACTCTACCCATATGTCTTAGCGTTTCACGACTTCAAAACCTGAAAATGCACTACCTTGGGGGTTAAAATATGTTGAGAACACGTGGTTGGAACGGCAGCAGATGATTATGAGCAAAACTCCAGCATGGCCAGCGACGATAATAGACGGGATAAATCTGTACGGTACTCTGCAGTGGTGTGACATGTGGACATACCGCCAGTTACTCAACGAAACGCTTTTCCTGAAAATGCTGCGTACCAATAGCAATATAACTTCCAGTTTCGATCAAATTGGATTGTCTTTTAACCGGTTGCCGTGCTCACGACGGGCCAACCGCTGCGGGAACTGGCAACCAACGGAACGGGCTACATACCCCTCTACTCTCTTGAAGACTGCTTCACTACGACTTGTTCACCATCCGTACATTCAAAGTTGAAGAAGAGAACGGTATTCGAGATGAGATCTAGAGAATTCTGAGAATACTGAGCGAAAGGTGGCTTTGCGAGGGGAAAAGCAAAAGCAACCAAGAAGACACATTTGAAATTTCCACTGACTCTATGTGGATGCATCGAATGAGGGAAAGAATACACCGTCGTTGCACTGAGGAGAGCGGAAAAATGCCAAGTTAGTAAGTCGTACGCCGGAAACGAGCCGGCAAACATTTACGTTATTCCACGCTCATTGATAAGCATGTGGCGGCCGCTGTAGGACCCGAACAAACGTCTTAGCGCCGTTGCCCGCACTTTTGTGTCGCGCCTCCTACGCTTACGCTTAACGAGCCCCTTTTCCACTCTAGGAATGATTGCCTCTTGGAATATTGATTCGTAGCTTTGAAATTGTGTTTTTCCCGGCTGGTCTTGGGGTCTTTACCTTTGGAAAAAATCGAGCCACTCCAAAATGAATTTCAAAAATTGTTAGATTCATTGTATCGACGGTTGACACAGGGTATGGAAAATTGGAGGGTTCAGCAGGAGAGGGGTAGCCGAACCGAAACTAAGTCAAACACCATGCTCCTCTTGAACAGATCAATCGTAGTGTATCACGATGTTATTAGGCCCCTTTTCGACATTCCAAAGCTAAATGCTTCAGAAAATCCAATTGTCTTTTTTGAAGTTCTTTTTCTCAATGACAGTTATACATACTTACTGCAGCAGTTTTTTAAATGAAAGTTTTTTTTTTCCACAACGCAAATTTTTTACGGAATTCCGCACATGGAAGCGCCTTTTCTGCACTATCCGAATTCATGTGTCTTACCGTCATGGTATTGGTATAGGCTACGACCATCAGTAAAAACATTCGGGTCCGGTTTAACGATGCAGCCAGTAGTCATTCGGTTTAGCTGCGATAAATCACATTTTTGAGGCGGAAGTGGTGTAGTGACAAGTGGCGCGCTTACCACGCGAGCGGTCCGGGGATCAAATCCTGGGTCGTGAGTCGCCCGGGCCAACCAAGCCTTCCATCCCTCCGGGGTCGGTTAATTGGTACCAGACTTGTCTGGGAGGATAAAAACACTGACTTGAACATCGGCTGGCCCCCGCAAGTCATTGTATAGGTCACATCGCATTCAAACGCCACTGCGAATGTGCAAATGGAGTAGAATGCGTGGCGCATCAAAACAAATGCGGATTGATCACGGTCAACATGGCTTCTAGTCCTTTTGTCCTTTTTCACCCACAGTTTGAAAATATGACGAATGGACTTGTTCCCCAGTATGGTTTAGTCCAAGGTGGGATGTTCAGCGGACGATTAATGACTCAAGTGAAGAGTTTATTTACTGCTCGAGTCTCTTTGCGACGGGAAAAGTGCGTTACCTTGAGTTAGCTATGCTCATTAGATGTTTCGGCCAATTATGCCTTCTGAACCTCCTCCTTCGCAGCCTGTTTTCAGCAACTTCTGCCTGAACGTAGAAAACACAAATATGTTCTCTTGGGAGATTCTATCCTTCGGCATATCATAGACATTTCGTGTGAAGCAGAGAATATTATTAGCAAAAATCTTCTAGGCGAAAACCCACTACTATACACCTGGATCAGCCTGATGCAAAATGCGAATCGATGCATTCAGATGCCAACCCCCAAGTATGACAGTTCCTTACCCCCTCACAGAGAAATTGCAGATTGTTGCCGGAGACAATCAAACAACCGTACCGTGAAGCGATCAGTGACACTGCTCCTGATTCTTAGCTCTCTTCCCCTCTTTCTGACTCACTGCCCGTTTTTTCTAAGCCATGCTTGAATTATTCACTTGCTTCGCATTTTTTGGATATGAGTTATTGAGCTTCTTGGGAACCGAGACGTCCTGCTCATTAAAGCGAGAGATTGCGATAAAGTGTGTGTGCAGCGTGGAAGTACATGCACTAGTGGAAGCAGTAGTCAGGAGCCAATGAAAGCGATATGTGGCGCTTTTGTGGCCAAAGGTGGGCTACCTGCAGCGTACTGGGACTGCCTTTCCTTTCCGCCACGGCCTGCGCTCCGCCTCCAGTCGCAGCGTCCTTCATTATCTCTTTGATGAGGAATTCCGCTGTAGACATGGTATTCTATAACTGCTCCATGGGAACGGATCGTTTACGACAAACTGCCTTTTCTAGCTGTGATGGTGGGCTATCGCTTTTACATGTGCAAAAGGCCTCTCAGTGAGCCATTACCGCAGGTCAACGGGCAAAGAAAATTGTCCCATTTTGCGTGTTCTCGACAACCTTCTGTGCTTTTTTCGCGAGTGGGGCATTACTCAGCACCTCCGCTTCCACGATGCAACCTTACTCCAATGCTTTCGTATCACTCGCTATCGCATAGAAACCGAATGACTTTGAACAAGTGGCGAAAAGGCCGTGACGCTGGCAACGATGACACTTCAAGCTGTGCTGCGGATGAGATGATACGACTCTACTATGCTAGTCTCATGCGGATCGCTCTGCAACAATTCATGGCATAAACCAGTTCAGCAACTTCGCGCGCTCTCGATATCGCGCTCATTGAACGGAAGGTTCATGTGCGAAAAATGGGCAGCCTGTGAGCGTTAGGTTCCAACCTTAAAAAATGTATTGCTTCGCAAAATGAAATGATCAGCTGACTGTTCCATAAGCTGTCTATTTTGCAGAAGCTCACCGCTTGACACGCTCGGTCGCTGAAGTTATTTTCCCGGTCGAATAGTGCTTTGGACTAGCTAAGTATTGGCTTAAACAGTACCCTCACCTATTAACCGCTATTTCTGGCGAAAAATCACATACATTTCTGGGAGGCAAAAAAAGAAAACGCGGAAAGCGGCGCAATCTTTTGGGAGCGTATCATATTAATCAAAAGCCACGGAACTGCTGATAAAACGAACCGAAAAGCCCGGTGACGAAGACACCTCCGTAGAACACCGTCTGAAGTACCACCATAAACATTTCTTGTCGAAAAAATGGCAACGGCCCTTCTTCTGGCAATTCCATGGCTTTCACACTAGGACCTGCAGTCGGTAAAAGAAGCGAAAAGGCATGCCTGTGCGAACACGGCCAAAAAAATGAGCTCGTGAAAAGGTGGTTATGGAACAGGAAAAATCCGAAAAATACATTTGTGGCAGTTCAGGCTGGCATCGAAGAACATACCGGAGAAACTCGGGTTCGGGGGGGGGGGGGGGGGGCACGCGATGGCGCGGCGCTCTGTTCGTCTGCTCCTCCAAGGCTTAGTCCACAGGGACAGTTACTCTTTCGCCATTATGTGGCAGTTTCAAAATACGCGCCATCGGTGACTAAGCCTTGGTAGAGCAGACGAAAACAGCGCCGCGCCATCGCGTGCCCCCCGAACCCGAGTTTCATCAACATACCTTTCGTATCTGGCGGCCAGGAAAGTCTGACTACAGACTCCACCACAGAGGTGGCGACAGTTTTCGAGAAATCAGATAACTATTAATTTATAGCGATCGCTGATAATCGCCGAATGACGGTTGGAAGTAGTGACAAATGGCACAGTACAACGGGGACCGGTTAGTCATTTCGTGAGCAGAAAACTATTACATTTCGTGTGGACTGCCGTCACTTGTGTTGTGAGGTCTGCAGTGGACATAGTAGCGGTCAAAAATGTTCGCCGAAATGGTTTTTAGTGCATTATATTTTCTCGCTTGAGCAACGCATCTTAAAAATGATAAAACGAATGATATACAATGTTTTCTAGTGTTTTTATATCTTCAAAGCTTCTTAAAGAATCCGGATAATTCAAAAGAAAAATTTGCGAGGTCACCATTAATTTTTTTCCGGCAAAAAAAGAGAAGCATGAAAAACCGTTTCCGGCGAACACTTTTGACCGCTACTGTTACACTTGGCCGCCGGAAACAAAGGGTACAGTGTGAAAGAAAAAATGTGAGAAACACGGCGCAGGCGAATAAACGACGTCTAAACAGCATGCATGACGAGAGTATCAAGGAAATATAGGGATGGAAGTAGTGGAAGGGTGCCGTTTTTCAGGTGCGCTTTTCCCAACCACGGCATTCCACCTATCAAGCCCGAAATGACCTTTTTCTCTGTCTCATTGAGGCTTTCGTATCTCTTGACATAAATCATACTACTGCTTGTGTTCCCTTGAAGAGCTGTAAGCAAAAACTGCTTATTGACGGGAAGAATGAGACTCGTTCCTTGGACAGGGAAGTGGAAAGTTGTTCCTTATCACAATATCGACTAAACCTTTGGTATTAGGGGAAGGCTCTCCGTAGAGTTCGAGAGAGGATGGTTGATGAGAGAAAAGCACATCACAACTGAAAGCTGTGTCTTTCAAAAATCGGCCTTCTTTGGCTTCCTACATAAAAAGGGCCTTCTCCAACTTTCTTTCCCTCGATCAACCTAAAGACTTTTCCTTAACCAAAAGATCGATAGTAATGTGTGATCAGAGTCCACTGGAATGCACACGTTCTGTAAATGGCAGGATAAGATATCGATAGGTACCATAGGGAATTATCATTATACTTCATGCTTTAATAATTGGTTATATAAAAAGTTGTACTATAATGAGTTTAGGGCTCGATACTAGCAAGTCTACTAGGACAAGCAAGTCTTGCATTTAACCTTTTGGAGACAATGGCACCCACCAGTGGGTGCCATTAAGTACGCCGCGTAGGACAACGGCAACCAATGGTGTGTGCCATCTCTACATTTTCTTATTGAGCATTTGAAAACATTTTTACCAGCCCGAGAACATCCCGCCTACCTCGAGAACGTTCGGCTCTCTTCTAGCGACTTTCTAACGTTAGTTTTTGAATCAGTGCCACTTATTATGTACTTGACTAGGGCTTCTGACACCTTCCCACCCCATTAAAATCGAGTGGTTGAAGCCCTTCTGGAACTGTTGCTTTAAAGACAAGGGTTAGGATCAATTGGTGTGGCGTTCCCACTCGAACACGAAAGTGTGGAAGCGAAATTGGTCACAAGTGAAAGAAAAGAAAGAAACTAGTCGTAGAAACGCAGAAATTACGAACCTCGTTGTTCTCCGCTGCGCAGAAGGCTAAAAGCTCGACGACAACAAGAGATTGAGTCGCGGAGAATTTGAAAGAAGTTTTGGTCAATTAAAGCAATTCATAAATCTTTGTTCAGAGAGTTTCCCAAAAATGTTCAGTAATAGCTACTTTATACAAGATTACATTACCTCGCTGGCTTATTAAGAACTGCTTTGCATTATTGGAGCTGAAGATAAACCACTGAGCACGACTTCATCGTCTTTTTTGTAGTCTTCAGACACAGGAAGCGGTTTAAACTGTGTCGAAATTTTGCTGTACATATAAACTTTTGGAGTCTTTACCCTCCATCATTTCACATCCAATTCTAATTAAAAACATCCCTTTTCTTTCACAACAATATATAATAGAATGAAGTATCAAAAGATATATTATATTTGATACATTGCTAAAGTCAAAAATTAAAGAAAAACTGTTTTTAACACATTAACGACGTCGCCCCTTTTAAACTTTTTGGTTGCATGGGACGGACGCGATTTTGTGGGCGCCGACGACAAATAGTGGTTACGAAAAGAGAGCATTTATTCACTTTCCCCGTGAAGGAATTTAAAAGCATTTTACACTCGATTACGAGGTTTGCCCACCTATCTGTCCATTCCTAGCGCCTGGCAAGCGATTATCAGTTGGCAGCCCATATGGGCTGCCATCGTCCCAGGAGCGCATGTTGTTGGCAGCCCATATGGGCGGCCATCGGCGTGAATGTGTTAAACATTTTTCCTGATCGAGAGTTGGGCGCGCCAGAAAGCCCACGAGCCCTACGTGCAAATTCGCGTTGTCGTCAAAGGGTTAAGAAAGATGAAACCTTTGTGAATGAGATAACTAAACCAGTTCGTTTCGCTATTGTTGAACCTCCAAGATCAGGTACGGTTCCAGAATTCTCTGGGAAAATAAATCACTGGCTTAATGATCGTCTGGCTGCCAAAATTCATTGTATAGGACAAACTGCATTCAACCTACACTACGGCTTCAATTTCAGTGAAGAAGCAAGCATGAAGCATCACAGAAGGGCCTAGAGGGTGGCCATAAATTACAGTACAAGATAAAGTGTCAAGGGAAATGTACAGAAAAAAAGAGAGGTGCAAAACAGAAAATGTTGATTGAAGGTTGAGATGAAAAAATCGCTCGACCCTTCAAAGGTGGCAGAATCCGCTTTGGTAAAAGAAGGAAGACTCCTAGGAAATGAGTTGACCGCGGCGTGCGGATAGACAGCCTCGAGTGCGTCCCAGGCATTATGAACGGTATTTTGAAACCATGATGTTAGCAGCAGGTCCTCTTCTCAACCACAACATAAACAGGTTGTGAGTAGGGAGAGTTAGGTGGCCTTTTTCTAAATGCAACGATTTCTGAGCAGCTCAGCTGGCAAGAACTTCGCACAAATTTAGTCGTGTGCCATGTTCAACACAAATTTCGATGATGCTGTGGCTTCTTCTAAGGCTTCCTTTGGTTCGAGGAATTATTTGAGCATGAAAAAGTTCGAGATAATCCCTACTTTCCTGATTATGCATTGTGAACAGGAGTCAACGATGATATGCAGTTCTCAGGAGGTTTGAATACACCACAACTACTTCTACTGTTTCCGGATGGATCGATGATGTCTATATTGAGCTTTGGCATGTCTTAAATGCAGTTTTCCTTGCTCCGCCTGTTCAAGATCAATTCGACTGTAAATACGTATTTTCTTATCAGTGAAAAAGATTGGTAATATAGCAAGGAGACCGCCGTGCTGTGCAACTTTCAATTTATTTTTAACTCACCACTGCAGTCGTAGCTTTTCTAGCTAAATGCCATTAAGGGTTGTCTTCTTTTCGTTTACCCACCAAGAATTGAAGCTGATCGTAAACACGGGAGATAAACGAATGGTTGAATTTCTGGAGTCCACCGCAGTTTCGCGCGCACTTTCCTAGTATTGTTCTTGGCATCAAATTATCATCTCAAAATCCTCTTCTACGTCCGTTTGATCGTTCTTAGCACCTAGTCGACAGTTTTTCACTTTTGTGTTTGTTGCAGGTTTCCTGAAGACCATAAGTCGCTTTCAACGTAGCACCACCAAACCTTCATGAAACAATCGATTCGTTATTTCAAGAATATCTAAGGCTTGAACAATCCAAACTAAGTGATTTTCGAAATAGCCATAACAATAAAGGAGCTTAAACATCTGATGAAACAAATACGGCGACACAGCTGCTCAGACTGCAATCCGACTCGGTACTTTGAAAATGTATGCGGTACGCTCTGATTACCGTAAGTGTGAAGACGACCCTGTTATTGGCATCGAATGTTTACTCTTTATCCTTCCTTATTTCAAGACTCTTTGTTCAGGACAGGGGCGGTATTCGCATTAGGTCAGGATAACCTTGTGCAGAGTGAAGAGTACTTAGAGGGCCTTAGAAGCTTAGCGCAGCTTTGTTTAGCGGTCCTCTTTTCCCAAGCAAACCGCCTTATGCGCTCACCTTCATTTTGCGGACGCACACAATACAGACAAGCTTACATGAACACAACAACCGACGCACCAAGGTTGTGCTTTATATCATGAAGAGATACTCAATTCAAAACTTTCTCCTTCACCAATTAACCTTAAAGGAATCCTTCGCGGAGAATTCTTGCATTCTCTCTTGACATGAATAGTGTCAGTTGTGATCCCCCTGGAACCAGCACACGAAAAGTTTATACACGCATCGAATATCTTTTGTGTTCTTTCCGGAAGAAAGCAAACGGTAACAAAAACCACTTTATATGGACATCGAAGGTAATTTGGGCGGAGCTATCAAACGTCGCAATGAAAGAATCGGATTGAAGCGCGCGATTTCGGAGAAGAGAGTAAGAGAAAAATCGATTGGTAGAATAGGATGGAGTAGAAGTGTAAGATGTGAATGCAATAAAGCCAGAAGGCCAGAGAAGAGTTTTTAGTGGAGGCACTCCGAGAACCAAGTGGACCCGTCACCAGCATTTGTGAAAGACGTCCATGGGCACTTTGAACGCGTAGCAGCCCTTTCGAGTTTTCGAATTTTTTGCCGCCACACACAACAAAAGCAACAGATATTCTGTTCTTTCCATTCTGTGTATCTCGTGGATTCATGAGATCGGAGCCATTAAATTAGGATTGAAAAAAGATCACTCATAATTTCCATAAATATTCCTTAACTCCATAAGCAATCCAACGAACCTTTATCAAATTATACGTCAGGCTTTATGGGTCTTTGCAATATAAATGCAGCATTGACCCAATTACCATAGCGGTTCGTCCCAAGTGCCTACTCAATTCATGGGAAAATTAAACAGCATTCAAAGTGCCGTCCGCAGATCGTCCGCGTCGGCAGTTTTGGACCACATCAACAACACATGCTACTGAATTGACTAATTTTTAGAGCGGTTCTCTTAACTACTGGCTGGATTATTTCGTGCCTGGGCGTTGTGAAAGGTGCCTGCAATCTTTGGGGTTCGAGAAATGCGCTGGAAACCGCGCCTGCGGTTTTTACCATGAATACTGGCAATCAGTTTGCTAACCGATTGAAACAGCTGGCGACGAGATTCAGACGTCTGTTTGCTGGTTGCCTAATTTTTCGAGAACTTATTAACCCCCTTGACGAACACCGGTGGCCCGCCGGTGTGCCACAACTTGCTAGGTTGGCAACACAGGGACGTTTTTAGGGTTTATTTTGGCATTTTTCAAAACTACACAAATACATTATCGAATTCGCGGAATAATGCGCTAATTACTAATAGTGAAATTGTTGGAGAGTTAATGATTATTGATGAAAAAATTTAGAAAGAAGTGAAGTGACGCATTCATAACGGCGGTCGTCAAAGGGTTAATGAAAAGTTGGACGTCCTAATGATGAGGTGACCTGGTCGATACTCCAGATTTTCTCTCTCGCACGAGGCACTTTACCGCAAAAGAATCCGAAAGAGGGAGAATAATGACAACAAGCGACGTCCATATCAATAACCTATTAAATAAGACAGCTGCCTAGGAGTTCTCCTTCTACCCGCAGTGGTGAGTAGTTTTCTCATGACAGCAGTCTCTGACGCTAAGAAACATCGAACGTCGACTTCCGGACAATAAGATCCGTCATACGCTCACACCAGCCTTTAAACTAAAGTAGCCAAGACTAGCTCCTGCGGGTACCCGTCGTCCTAGCCTGCATGAGGTTCCAAATATTACAAGGGCAACTCTTAAAGCGCTGCTCGTTCACTCTTACAACTAGTCGAATAATGCTGGAAAACTGGATGCCTTCAAGAAGCTGCCCAAAAAAAGCCAAAAAAAGAAGTGATCATGGATGTCGGGCGTGCACATCGAATTTCCCTAGTCTGAAAAGTGGGTTCAAGCGGTTTGCACGTAATTTTCAAGCAGCTTTTAACAACATTTCCTACTGCTTCTGTAAATATACAACTTGTTTAAGCTCCTCGAATTCATTAGAATTCATAAAGCACATGGATTGTCTCAATCTTCAGGTTCATATAATTTTTTGATGTTATCCGCTGGCGCTCAACATCCCACCCCTTCTTTCCCATTGGAGTGGAATTACCTCATCAATTAATCCTGAATCTTGCCTTTGAAGCTATACAGCGTATTCCTCACCTCACTTTCAGCCAATACGCGCGTATTCAACAACAGGCACTGGCAATTATCAAGTAGCTTAAAGGAATCTTCCACGGAAAAAGCTCCGCCCTCATTACCACAGAAAACGATACCTTAAAGGAATCTTCCACGGAAAGAGTGATCATTTTGTCTTGTGTGTAGGATTAGTATTATCGAAACTAACGCTTATGTTCCGTTCTTTTTGCTATGCTCATGAGGCTAGGGGCCTAAGGGGTATCGTTTTTCTGTGGTAATGGAGGCGGAGCTTTTTCCGCGGAAGATTCCTTTAAGTACCTGGCAGAAAGAAGCAGTGCAACAACCAAGTAAGAAGCAAAAAAAACTAAGAAAAGAGACAGAAAAGTACGAATAGAGCAATTGTTGCAAATGCAGACTGCGTAGGCTTGTCGCTGAGTTTGTGCGGAGGCATATGGCGAGATTTATGTGGCTTGTAGTGATGTGAATGGGTTCTGCAACTCAATCTCACATGTGCCACTTGTGCTTTCCCGGGTACGCCAGCGCCATGCAGGTAATGTCACATGTGAGAAGCGCGCCGAAATCGGTGCGGGCGTCAATGTGTTGAATTCGGGTATGGAGAGTTCAGCAGAGCGTAGTATGGAAGACCGTCAGGGTTACTCGCTACACATTTTCAAGAATATCAAGGAAAACATCTAGCAAGTTAAGCAGGGCTCAAAAACCTTATCCTTGTTGGTTCAAGGTATTTTTTATGTTGGAAGTAGAAGTTACATCGCCATGGATCACAGCTGCAAGAAGCCATGGCTCATCGTTCCAGACACTTTTTCCAAAAAAAAAAAAAACGGAGGAGAGGGAAAGATGATGGAAAATGTCAACAAGCAGATTTTTTCACACGCGGAACACAAGCAAATTGAGAGAGAATGGCTGGGTTAGTGCATTTAGGCCGACGAATGGGCACAGTTTGCGTAATGAATCCTAATGGAGAGCCCACATTGCATCACGAAAGGACAAAAACCCGCCCACGAGAGCAGTTGAAGATTCTGAAATATTTCTAATTAAAGAAAAATTCTAAAAAGAATGTCACGGTAACGAGAATCTACAGTAGCGGTCAAAAGTGTTCGCCGAAACGATTTTCAGTGCATTATTTTTTCTCGCTTGAGCAACGCCCTCCAAAGATTGATATACTATGTTTTCTAGTGTTTTTATATCCTCAAGTCTTGAAGAATCAGGATGTTTAAAGAAAAATTTTTCGAGGCCACCATTGATTTTTTTCTGGCAAAAAAAAAGGACGGCAAACCGTTTCGGCGAACACTTCTTGACCGCTACTGTATCTACTCGCTCAAAAGTATGCCTCATGTTGAATGATAATAATACACCACAAAAGCCTTCTATACACTCCTTAATTATAATAACTTCCTCATCAAAAGTTGACCTTTGTAGAGAAAAATGTCTCAGGGAAGAACATACTTAGCTTTAATTGCTCGCGCTTCCATCCTGCCACATGGTCAAAACGAATAAAAGAACAAAACCCAGAAGGATTATCTCGAAATGCGTTCCAAGTACTTCTCTGAACGTATCAGCTTTCAGTAAGGATTTTCCTTGAAGGGATTATATTAAAATAACGAATCGTTTTAAAAGGAACGCCAAACATGGAGAAGAGCAGGAAAATTTGTGGGGGCGCAATAAAGGTCGCCGCGCGCTCGGTGGTAAAAGTTTCAGAAAGGATACTGTCAAAGGTACGAAGTCTATGAAGATCTGAAAGATTCGAGAGAAAGAGGAAGCAAATGCTACCTTACATATGTTGAAGACACGGGTCGGGGTCCAATTGGTGTATATTTTGTTCGGAAAATGAAAAGAAGTTCGTTGAGAAACGCTAGCGAGGAGAACAAGCAAAGAGCATCATAGAAACACTGAAGCTGACCTTTATTTTGGGCCATGGTATGGCGAAGAGACACAGTGCGGCGAGAGAACGCGAGAGAGCACATCGTACGCGAGAGGGCGCAGACGCCATATATAGCGCGATTGATAGGGATGGCAGCATCTGCCAGCAGCTACAAAAGAGACTCAGAACCGAGGTATCTCCGTTTTCGTCGCGTTCGGACAAGTTCGAGTTGGCCGAGATGTGAATGCCGGCGGGAGAGCGGTCAAGATCGCGTCCATACTTGCTACCAATATGCGGTCACGTAACGGCTGGACCACTGGCAGCGTACAAAGAAGACCTCAGAACCCTTGCCACGCACACTCAAGGAGTGACTAGCTCTCATCCCTAATCCGACCCAGGCCTCAAATGTAGTGATTCCTTTAAGCTGGTATGCTCCTCTTCGTCAAAACTATGTTGTCTACATGGTCTAGTAAGCTGAAGCTTCGTTATATTCAACTCGGTACCCGTAATAGTCGCAAAAAATGTGAGAATAATTAAAATTGGCGAGAATTGTAAAAGAATCCAGAGAAATGCATTGTCATCCATCGTATTTCACTGTTAAATTCTTGCAAACGACATCAGTGACGTGTAAATATCTCATAAACCGTGAGGAATTTGTGTTGAAACGAAGATTTGCATTGTCGTATAATTCTAATTCTTATTTTTATGGGAAAACTGGTACGAAACTGGAATGGACCCACTTTATTAGGCTATAATCGAGGAGCGCAGCGAATTCCCAGCGCTTTGAACGCACTTCAGCCCTGAGACATAATTACTGAAGTTTAAACAACGGGCGTTAAAAGGTGAGGCTTTTTGGCGAAAGCTCTCAAAGCTATTTCAGAAACTGCGCGTTGATTGCGGGGAGATTTCTCTCACACTGTTGAAAAACATTAAATGAATTTTAATTCGGCAGGATCGAAAAGATATAGCGGAGGCACGACAACAAAGAATTCGGCTTGGGGTAAATCGAGCCTCGAATAGAATTGTTGCGTGTCAGAGCTTTCGTAGTGATATTTGAAGGCACATTAGGCGATTATCTAGTAATGGCTTCTGCAAAAAAACTGAAGTAGAGATGCGACTCTAATAATGAGGAGAATGGGAGAACAATTCGCCAAACAAGCCGCTAGAAATGAGGAAATTTCTGTTTCGGATGTGGACCAATCTAGGAGGGAGGCACGCAAACGTACACTGCAAAAACGGGTTCAAAGAGAAAGAGAAAGAGAGTACGAGGTACGAGTGAGACGCAGACGTCAACGCATTAGCAGTAGTGGTAGTGCGCCTTTGAGAGGATTTTCACAAGATTCTCCTCCACATCTTTATGTTATTTCATCTTCAAGCAATAATGCTTTTCTTTGTCGAAGTCAAGTTATTTAACCAGCAACATACCGCACGTAGTATATTTTTTAGAACAGCAGTAAGGAGCCATCGTATAGAACGTGAGGATTTGGACTCAAGTGCTGCAGAAAAGTTCCTTCTTTGTGCAGCAATCGTTTTCTAACGCGAAGGCGGAGTTCACGATGGAAAGCAGCTCATTAGATATTAAGGTAGAGGTTTACCAGCGGTGCAAGTGTGAAGAAAAACCATGAAAATTGTGCCAGAACCCAGGAACTGGAACCCTTCTTTGCCCCTTTTTAGAAATAACGCGACTCTCATCGATGCTGCCCTCTTCAACGCTAACGCTCTATCCGCTAAACAACTGAAGTCGGACGGCGAGGGAATGGGCGGGCAGCGGCGTGAGCGGCGCGTGCGTGGCTCTGCTAGGCTCTGGGGGCGTACAGTCCGCTGCGGAACGCGCATCCTCCCGCACCATTGGAAAGCCCGCCTACCTTTTCACTATTCGAATTGCCCCTTATTTGACCTCCGACCTCACCTTGTGGAATTCCCTTCAGCTTCTGACGCTCAGCATATAGGGGGCCCAATTATGTACTTGCACAATGGAAGCGCAACTTGACTCT